>JARJDQ010028936.1:0-13693 GCA_030264215.1 Geostiba sp. GC000077
CGGAAAAATGACCGAGAACATTGTTTTTGCGTTGCAAATAAAACATACCAGCATACAATACATTAATATGATATACATCTTAATGGATTATTGTATTGTAATTTATAGCAATAATTTTTAAAAATCATGTGTGAATAACAAAACAACTCTTTTGAACTTGACTGAAAACTAAAACAATTTCCTGCCCAATTCCTAAATGAAGAAACATTATAGCTTAAAACTATTTATATAAACAAATGTACTGAATATGTTTAAAATTTAAAAATAAAGACTACTCATTTATTAGATACTTTAAATTATAGCATAAAAAAACAAATGTTGTTAAGTAATCTGGAGATGTAATCACTTTAATTCTGTTGGAACTGTTTGCACTGAATCACACTGAATGTTTCGTTGTGCTCAGTTCCTCAGCTCATCATAAGTCACTTGGAAGGTCACGCCAATTACAGACCGTTTTTTTTAGTTTACCACCTCACTCTCTTAGTTCGCTTTATTCTTCTGCACGGCACTTTACTTTGAAGCTGAAAACTGCAAAAAGTTTTAACATCAACTTCAATTATCATTACAATTGCACCTGCCAACGAGCCAACTGGTACTTGCAATTTAGTTGAATTTAGTTGAAAAGCTAAGGAAATGAAACAAATGCGCTAATATTCATAATTTTTTACGAAAACTGGCAAAACGTTATATTACTGAGGAAATAAAGACATGCAAAAAAGACATTCAATTGGAATTTATGTTGACGTTTAGCAAACTTGAAAAATAAGTATTTTTTGTTCAAATTGAGTGATAATAAATGTTGGGAAGTTGGCAACATCACGAATCTGATTTATTATTTGCCCCAGAGCGTAATTTCTTACAAGCGCAGGTTTTAACAGCTTGAAAAAATTTTAAAAGCAACGCTTCAAAATTCGTGAAATGTTTAAGCAAATTATTTAGTATTAGTATTCACTCTTGATGATACTGTAAGTACCATAAAAAATAAATTGGACTTTTTATGAGTTCACGTTCATTCTTTATGATTATTTTTGAATTTATAATGTTTAAAAAATGTTATGATGTTATTATACGGAAATTAAAGATATTTTCAAAATGTTGAGGCAACTTTGACATTTTCTGAATCGACTAAAACTTGCACATAAAATTAGGTGCGATAATGCATTAGATTGTTGCATATTACTGCTGTAATCAAACAACAACATTATTATCATTTAAGTATCATTAGACGTTAATAACAAGGAAACAGTGAAAAATACTCTGCACTTATAATCTTCGTACGTAGGTACATCGTACATGCAGCACTAATGGCGGATTTGTTTATCCGTATTGCACGTTTGTTGGGTATTGGCAAGCTATTTGTTTCTTATACGGTTAAATTAATTGTTTGCACGTAAACGTAATTAGCGCGCACACATCTAAACAGCGCACAACAATTGCACGTGCATTTCATGAATATACTAGCTGCTTGCAAATAAATTATGCTTGCCTGATAATATGAATATGCTAGGTAGCTTCAGTGCTGCTCGAGCCATCAATATCATACGTGATGCGTGAATCGAGGATTCCTAGATAGCTATGCTGTTTGTTGCGTATTTTTCTGTTGCTTCCTTTTGTGTTTGCTCTTCGCAGCCGGCGTTGTATGAATTGCTTCATTAATTATTCAACTTATGCATTTGAAGACGATTTTCCGTGTTCCCCATGCGATTCAGCGATAAGAAAAAAACATCATCGTTGAGCTTTGTACATACTAAAGTAGGAAATAAATGCGCTTCAATTACGCTCCATAATAATTCATAATTCCGACAATTTTCATTCATTTTTAAATTAACGTCATTTCATACACATGAATACTTGTTTTTCTACAAATGTAATCGTTCGTAATAATCGTTCGTAAATTGTTTCATTTTTAAGCAGTGCCTGAAGAATCAATGCAAATCAAATGCAAATCCCATTTTTTCACGCGTAAAAAAAACGGGGCCCCATTTGATTTACATGCAATTAAATGCAATTAAATTGTGTGGAGCCTTTAATAATTGCGTCAGCACGTGTTTACTCAGTCGAAATATTAATTAAACGTGTGTGTATATTATACTGCATAAGAATATTAATTATCGTTCAAACAATAAGTGTTTTAAGTTTGGGTGAAAAGTGTTAAAGGTTTCGAGAGTACATACATATTTTCGGGGCATTATAAATTAGAAATGTAACGACAAACTGTATGCGGTTTCAGATTTCACAAAATAAAGCCGAACTTTCGTTTTAATATATGCATACAATATAAATCAAAGCCCATAAGCCATAATGCCAAATGCAACGTTTCTTTATTCATGATTTTGTAACCTTTTATTTGGCGTTATTTTCACTTTTTTCTTCTTCAAACGTATACGTCGGCGCGGCGTCACCAACACTTTTCACAACTTTTCTTGTAAATGTCACATTACACGACGATGTGCGATGCGATATGCGCAAAAAGTCGTTACAAATGTGACAGACGTGTTTTATTGCAAATTTTCAGCACTTTTGGCTCTATATTTTTCTTTGAGCATGACGCGTCTTGTTTTATAACACATCGTCACATCTTTTAGTCACATCTCGACACCAAACACATCTTTATTGCGCCGCGGCGACGTGAAGCGTTGTCCGAATGTATCGTGAATTTGTTGCCCCCTTCATGCCAAGCCGACGCGGCGTTTCGGATCGTCCGGGAGAAACCTAAAACTATATAAAGCTAGAAAAGTCGCAATTTGCTATTACAGCGATTATTGTGCGCCAGAGCAGCCACCAGGTTGTACTACCAACAGCTACTACAGTGTTTAGTGCTTTTTATTACTCATTTGTGATTATATTTTTTAACCATGGCATTATTAAAAGTGGTAAGTAACTTTGCTTATTTCTTCTTGTTTATTTCTTACTTCCAGCCACTTCCTTCCTGTAGGTAATGCATATTTAAAATAACAACTTGGAAAAGAAAAATGCTAGTTAATCGAACCGATTATACAATTAGCATTCATCAAATGCCAATAAATATTCATAATGTCACGAAATTTAATTCGCTAATAAACTGCTAATAACATCTAATTAACTGCTTTCTATTTCGTCATGGTCCAATCATGATCAGAAACAATCAGAGAGGTACATAACATTAAGTCAAAGTTCAAACTCAACGCAAAGGTACATTCACAAAGTTTTCTGCGTCAAGAATATTAATGACCATGATATACTTGTTGGTACATATTTTTTATTCATTAAATTGTGTGACTATACACATAAATACATCATACATGAATATGTTCAAGTTGGTGAATAAGAATTGGAGTGTAACAGATTTCTAAAAAGTAATATTTGCGAAAACATGCGGTATATTGCGTTATAGAAATTAAGTGCCAAGCAAAGGCATGCGTCAATGAAAGAAAGTGAAATTACAAATTACGTTTGATTTTATGATTTATGAATGCATTAACTCATTCTGATCTATGTGCCTAATATTTGGATAACGCCCACATGTTTAATAGTTCAACATCCTTTCCATAAACAGAAAATACCATTTAAAAACAATAAAACAAATATTTACATGAATCATTATAAGAATAAAGAATCAACTTAACTTACTTTGCGTGTGCTATTATGAATTGAACCAGGAAGTGAGTACTAAGTACGCAGCCATGATGTGCAAATGATGGTACCGTCTCTGATGTTCAATGTCATCGATTATTGCGGTGAGAAAACAAACACAACTAACGCGTACACAATTTGAGCGACAAAGAACAAAGGCAATGTCTTGTGTGCAGTGTGCGCACTTGAATATATCATCATTAGTAGCAACTCGCAAGTCGCGAGCTTGATTTAAAGTTAAACAAAAGATCGCCATGTGTGATTGATTTCGCACACCATGTTTGTGCAAATTAAAATGCTAGGCATGGTCATAATTGTATTAATTGTCTGGTGAGCCAAACATTTTCGTGGCTGTTTGTTGTTCTCATTGTCTGCAGCGAAGCATAGCGCAGAATAAAAGTAAAAGCAAATATATGTAATATCTAGAATAGAATAATAATGCTGTGGCACTGTTGTGGCTCATTATGAAACATGAAATAATCATGATTATCATGAAATTAATTAGCAGATCTTAAGGTTAATAGAACTTGAAAATGAAATTGAAATGTCAAGCTGTTCTGCTCGTAATTATAGACTATAGAGGAACAAGAGGTAAAAAGCTGCAAATCAAGACAATGGTTGTCCAACTAGCAAAGTTGAAACTTGAAAAGAAAAGTAAATCAAACAATGAGCGCGTAATTATCACTTTCCCAAGTTTGTGTAGCTCTGTTTTCACAGAATAGAACCGGAATAATCGATTAGATTTGTGCGTTAAACTCTTACGTTATCATCTGTTTTTATTTTTAACAAAGCGCAATTATACGTAAAACATAGGCCGAAACAGCTTTTCAAGAGGAAGAAACGTTTTGCATAAATTAACAATTCTCGGTGATGTTTTCATCAACTTTCTACCTCTTTTGAGTGCGCTGACATTCTATAACAAATAATTTATCACAATAAGTGTGAATGAAGCATGCATGTTAGACTCTGTTATTACAACCGTCAAAGAAATGCAGATGATAAAAACCGATTGTGAACATTTGCAAAAAAGAAAGAAACACCGTTAAAATGGCGTTGATGTATAAAGTGCTATTCGTTTGCTGAACTAGTTTTTCCGTCATTGCCGCGATTGCGGTGTGTTAATAATAATTGTAGTGAAAGTTCCGGTCTGTTCCGGTGCGCCGCAGCTCCCGACATCTCGCGCAAGTTCACTACTACGGTTAGTTGGATGCCAATGCTTTAATACTTCAATCGCGTTGTATTTGCTTTTATCGCCGCAGGTAATGCTCATGCCCGTTGAAGGTCTTTATTTATTATTGACTAAGTAATTCAAATTTTATCCGGCTGTAAGCTCGCAGCGAAAGAGCAAAGAAAACCCACTGCGAATCGAGCAACTATGCCGTTTTGGTTCTCGATCCTCGAATAAAAGTGAAAGGAAGTGAAATTGAAAGTGATATGCTTGGCGATCGCAGTTCGCAGCCGATGTAATATAATGTTTATTGGTTCTATTCATTTTCGGATTATTTCTTTTTTGAATTGCCATGCGAGTTTGCTCATAAAAATTGGATGAAATTGTTTGTGAAATTGTTTGAAATATTGCTTGTTTTCTTAAAACATGCACTCGAAAAGGTAAACATGATGGAATGGTTTCTACGTTTCTGGACGACGTATTATATTACGTAATGTCTAATGTCTATCCAGTTTCTATCTAAATAAGTACAGTTTACATGTCAACAGAGCAAGTCCATTCTTGGTTTATGGTTTAAGTTAGCAATTAACACTTTTACTATTTCTTTTTAACAACTTTTACTTAAGTGGACGATTTTATACATGTAGTTTATTTAAAATACGTATTCTTTGATTCCAGGTCGCAGTGTTTGCAACTATTACAATTGCTACATCTGCAGCAGAGTCAGTAGACAGTTACCGACAGATTCCTTCGAAATACCTGGAGGTACCTGATTATGCCTCACAGAACGGTGATCCACCACAAATAGCGCTAACTCTGCAAATTCCCCGTGAAGAGGAACCCGTCCCATTCAACTCCTACCTCGTTCCAAGCACAGATTTAAGGGCACCGGACGATTATCCCTACCAAGGCGATTACTATCCGGTGCCATCGCAGGATCTGCAACTACCCAGTGCCGAAGCGTGGAATCCCGACAACGATCCCACACTCCTGTACGAACTCCCCATCGAAATCACCAAGGAGGTTGTGCCCACCAACCTGCATCCCAAGAAATACGATAAGGGCGTTTTTGACAAAGTCAAACCACTGTCGTCTAAGCCCAAAGAAGAGGTCGTCCTTGTGCCCATCAAGGTCCAGGACTACATCAACAAACAGAAGCAACAGGATAAGACACTCTTAAATTTTGCCAAGTTGGAGAATCAAAAGTTGGTCAGGGCCGAAAAGGTAAAGCAAAGCAAGCAGAAGCAGAAGGTCCTTAAGCCAAAGCCGAGCAAGGCTTTGGACAAGGAGCCGGTGCACGCTGCCAGCGGGTTTGAACCACAATCTCATGGACATTTCGATTCTTCCGCATTGGCTAATCATCATCATCCTGTTAGTCATGCTGGTGAGAGGGTTGAGTTTCAAATGCATGGGTATGATGGTCCCAAAAGTTACAAGTGGGGCTATGATACTGGCAAAGGGTAATTTCTACATGCTTCTTACCATATTTAACTATTACTATTTCACACTATTACAATGCGATAACATTTAACATGACATACGCATTTTGTATATTTTGTATTCGTTCATTTCTTTTCGCTTATGGGTTTGCATCCAAAAACCAGTTTCTATTTATCTCATTGATATTTTCTCTGCATACTTTGTATACACAATTCTAACATAGTTACGTTACAGGTAAATGTTTGTTATGTCCCAAAGAAAAAAACATAGGTACATCGATCACACGTGCGTCCACTCTAGGGTTAATTACTTTAGTCAATAATACAATCATTTACTACAAATCATTATTCATTATTATTTCATTCTCACATTCTATTCTCTGGTATCTGCTTGCGTAACTATTGACTCATAAAATGTATGCAAATCACATATCATATAATATCTACTACAAACATTAACATCGGCATTTGTTAATTTTCGCATCAAAATGTTATTCATTCATATTACATACTTATGTACTTATTTGTTTACACATTTTTATTCGCGGCTCATTGTTGACATTTGTTATATGCTAATTATAATATTATTCTTCGCCTCTTGACTTGCAGGCACAACAGGCAGTTTAGGTTTGAGGAGAGCAACAAGGATGGTTACATAAAAGGACATTATGGTTATTACGATAAGCACGGCAAATTACGAATGGTTCATTACGATTCGCATCCACACGACGGCTTCCATGCCGAAGGAAATTTTGGACAATAGAACAATCATCATTACTAGCGTTGCCAAAATCGAAGACGCGAACAAAAGAATAAAAAATGTGATTTAGCTCTCTAAATATTTGTATTAATGTTTTTAAGCATGCGTCGGCCAATATGTCGTAATCGTTTAATTTTAGTTTTAAATACTCTAGGACCTAGGAATATTGTCAATGTTTTACAAATATTATATTAATATTCGGATTAATTTAAAAATATACCAACATTTGATTATGTTTTATTCGATTAAAATGATATCTGATATCTTATTTTTGTGGTGTAGAATCTTGATTAACTTTTTGGCACGGATCAACAACCGTTATAGACATTTGTTAATGTTGCCGAGGGTTCTCCTTTTAAAGTTTAAAATTATAGAACATACCGTTGGCTGAAAATACAAAGCAAGCGAAAATGATTGAAGCGCTTTTGAATTTCGCGCGTGGTTCCTATTGTTATACCATCCGTTATATCCTAGTTAAACATCCTCTCAATTTAAAGTAAAAATAAAATTATGTTTGCATACTTGTCTCAGAAGCCAAAAAACGCGAAAATCAAATCATTCTCGATCGCTCAGTAAATGTAATATTTTTATCGCACCCCAAGTGTGCATATATGAGTTTAGTTCACAATTGGCCGCCCATTTAAACTCTTTTGTTGCTCTTTTGTTTTACTTTAATGCCTAAGGCCTAAGGCATAGAAAACCTACTTTAGTGTCGATTTTAGTTAACCTTAGTACCGATTTAAAAAAATACACTTTTTCGCTGAATGTCAGATTTCGGCCAATCACAAGCCAGTGTTCAAATAGAATTGCAGTGCAGCTTTTCTGGGAATAATCGCAAACTGTAAATCGGGTATTATACCGTTGATCAATCGGACAGCGGAACATAGGGATTGGCTATTATTATTATTAATTAGGCCTAGTAATTTAATTCTAGACTTCGCAACATTTAAGAATGACTGAAAACTTTTAGCAGCTTTCAGTACAAACATCCGTACAAATGTTTGTAACGTGATATGCTACCTTGTTGGCCATTTGCTTTTTCCATTATTATTTTTTCTTACTGCCGATCATTCACAAACAAGAAGGAAAAAGAAAAACCAGCCTTCAAGAAACGAAAATCGTGCCCGTGAGCATGCCTGTGCAACACCCACGCGTTGTGGGTTGCCTACGTTAATGCACGAAAATGTATAAAAGTATAAATCAGCTGCGCAGCTAAGCTAAAACCTAAACAGAAAGCTGAAGGCTAGGCTGAAGGCAGAAGCTGAGGAAATAAGGAGGCAGTCCAGCGTTCTGTGAGTCCTGCGAGTTCCCATCCTTGGGATTTTCCTTGTTTATACACAGATTTGATAAGCATGGTTAATACTTGCACTGCATATAAGTGCAAAAGTAGATTCAAGAAAAATTCTGATGTATCATTTTACCGGTAAGATAACAAAAATCATTAAAAGAATTATATCAGTTAGTTACACCAATTGTTGCTTACAGTTTTCCCAAAGATCCAACCTTGTGTAATGCTTGGGTTTATGCGATTCGACGGCTAAATTTCACACCATCGAAATATAGCCGATTGTGCAGCAAACATTTTGATGAGGACGATTATATTATGGATGATTTTGGGAAAAGGATGCTAAGAAAAGGGACTGTTCCATCAATTTTTGATGATTTGCCAAAGCATTTACAAAAGTCCAGACGCAAACACAGGTCCGCACGATTGCTAAATGCTCCACCACCAAGAGCTCCTCAGACATTTTTAAGCGATGAACTTCAAGCACTGGAGGAGTTTATTCATCTTCCCACTGCAACTGCTCTCCTCAATGATTATACAGCAACTGAAACTATTCCTCCAACGACCATGTGTGATGATATACAAGAGTTAGAGGAATTTATTCAATTTCCTTCACCTTTGGCAGAGCTTAATAATGAAGCGGGTAGTCAAAAGGACAAGAAGCACAAATTAGATGCTACACCTGCCATTTCAATATGTAGTTTTGGGAATGAAAACAGTTTTGATGTTAATGATGGAGAAGAAATATTACTATGGGTAACTGATTCTGAGCCAGCACAAGAGTTAATACAAATAGATCCTCTGGCAGAAACTTCAACATCTTCCAAAAATGTCCCCGACATCTCTGCGGAGCGCGCTGATCTTATTCACGATCGGTTGCATCACCATAATTACCACAAAGTAGAACGGAGGCCACCAATACATTTTTCGGACATTGATTTGGAGTATTTATCCTCAGCGAGCACTTGCAAAATAAAGAAAGTCTATACATTAGCTGTGGATGCAATTGAAGGGCAAAGACGTCGAATTAACACATTAATCCAACAAAAGAGGAGAACATCAAGACAAATTGTTGAGTTGACTAAGACTGTGGATCGGTTGAAGAAACAATTATCAGCCAAGAATGATGTGATTGAATTGGATTAGTGCACAATCATTGTATATTGAGATTGTTTTTGTACAAATATTCATAATAAAGCATCATAATTTTCTTCTTAGTTCCGTTCATGCATATTCGTCCAAAGTTTAAAGCTCACATTATTAATAATAAGCTGTTAATCACCACTTAAACCTTAAATTCAAAACCAACTTTTGACAATATTGAAAGTTTTTTCCATTCATATTCTATTAATCGCGGTATTCCTCTGGAGGGGTTGTTGTTGATGATCATCAGTGATGCATAAGAAAAATAATGTAAACATTTTGTTGACTTGGGAATCGTAGATATTAACTGTTGAAGATTCAATTTGAAAACAGTTATATACCAATAATTTTGAAAATTTGAAGGTGTAAATCAAAGTTGATCAGTGTGCACACAAACACGACACATTCGCGGAAGTGACGACTTAAGGTATGAAAAAAGCCAAATTAAATTTAAAATTGTGGCGCTATACAGGATCAAAATGAAAAATTAAAAAAACGGGTCTAATATTTTTCATTGTCTTTTTCATTGCAATTTTGAATTCAAATTTCGAAATTAGAAAATCCGTTTGATCTGTTGCTTTAACCACCCGTCAAATTGTTGCCATTTTATGGAGTTAAGAAAACAATCGCAGATGAAATCTATAATTAATAACTAACAGATTCATTTGATAATAATGAATTGGAACCAGTTGAATCTAACAAACTGGTTTTAATCAGCGATTTGCCGAATGTATGCTTTAGTTTTTCTTCTCTAACTCACTTGAAAGAAGAAAAAGATTTGTTAAATATCCCACACAACTAATAGTTCCCAAAAATCCCTCCAGAGGAATTTCGCCATTAATAGTTCACCCTGGCATGACAATTAGCAAAAATTAAATAATAAACATATCACTAGTAACTTTAGTATATTTTGTGGATTGATGTCGTGATAGCAGGTAAATGTTTGGATTGCTCTAAGCTTTTTTGACGTTTTCCATGTTTGATAGTGTTTTAAACACCGACAACTTAGGAAATAAAATTAAGTCATAGCATGAGTACAGATTCCTTTAACAAAAATTAGTATATTTGTTGTATTATTTGTTTTTAATTTTAGGGTTGCATTTTGACAATGTAGAGTATTTGTAAATTGACCTAATTCATCAATTCAAAAGCCATATTTCATCAATATTGCATTTACTTTCTTCCTTTTTACAAATGAAGAGAATTTCAGAGAAACCACCTTGAAACTTTGTTTAGCTTTACGTACTTTTTTCATACCACCACATTGTAAGCAGAATATACGACCATATAAATGATCTGTTCTTTTTCTTTGATAATAATATATTCTATTCGATAGTTGAAACTTGACCTTTACTCTGAACAGATCTAATCAATAGTTTTGGACGTTATATACGACAAAAATAGAGAATACTAAGATAGTGGATACTGGACAATCGACATGAAATTCGCATTCGTTCGAGCGCAAAGAACTAAACAAGGAGGGAGTAAATGTTTTGTTGTATCCAATCAAAGTTTTATCCTTTGTGTTCTATTATGTGTATCACATTATTGCTTGACATCCGAAAACTCGCTAAACGTCTTCAAGGCTGAACGTAAAATGTCTGAAGGTCTGAACATTTTATTTCTATTATTTAAAAAAGAGTAATACAAAGGAAGTGATACTTAATTTTTAATGCTTAGCAAAAGAAATTGCTTTCTAATTGCGCCCCCACAAGTTTAAAATGTCCCTCTATGACTTTAATTATTTTTTGGGCTCTTTACTGCGACATTCTTGATGCAAAGAAACCAAAAAGGCAAAAAGCACAATAATAATTACATCATTTCAATAGAATGGAGGACCGTCAAGAACTTCTAGAGTATACCCTGGAGATCTGTACGAGGACAATGGGTAACAATCCTTCGATAATTGTATTGGTTGTTCCATCACATTTTACTGGGGAAATAAATGGAAGAAACAAGATGTTTATGCGATTTCAATTAATGATCCTCGCTGTGACATTGTTACAGGAGAGAAGAGACAAAAAACAATTAAAGAATGAGCCGCAGTAAAACAGCAAAAATGTGATACTGTAACCTTCTTGAGTGCTTTGAGATTAAATATTTCGTTATTTTAGCTGCTACCCAAATAAAGGAAGGTGCATTATTGTAATCAAATAATAAATATTTCTGATTATACAGTATATTTTAATCAATCAAGAGGAAATGCTGTTGTTGTGCTGTTCTTATTATATTGCACAAACAATAATATAAAAAGTATATCCTGATTTTTGGTATAATTTAGTTCATACAACCGGAACATATTAATCTTAATTAATCCAGCGATATGAAACGCTAAATGCATTAAGCACAAAAGGATTTCAAATGCTGGCGCCAAAAAGTGTAATTCGTTTTTTACACACATAATATAATTATAGTCAGAGAAAATTGAATGAAACACAGACAGATGAATATAAAAAAAAGGACGAACTAGGCGAATAATAATTAAAAATCACCCGAAAAACAGAGCGTATGAAAATAAATCGTGAAATTCGTTAATTAGCAAGGAGTTTATTGCTGCATTGTTTGAGAAAGTCACTCTCAACGTTTTCATACTTTTAATTAAAACTTTTATTTCTAGATGTAGTCAGAAATACACAATCTGCTGTAAAATGTAAAACTAAGAAGAAAGAATAATCACTTAAATTAACTAACAAAACAATGCGTTCCTTTCTTATTATTTCGTATTATTTCTTTATTTGGTTTTTATATTTAGTAAGGCAAGAGGAAAAACTGAAAAAGCCACATTCTGGAAGCTGAAAATTTCCGTTTTTATTTAACTTGTACTGTGTGCGGTGAAGAATGAGATGTCTGACACAGTTATGATTTCCTCTTTACCAACACAAACCACGATAGAAAAAGGACTTTACACCAACAACGCTTTGTTTTGCGATGAACGGCGGTTTCATTTTAAAAGCAGTGTTTCATTAAGATATATAGGTTGTCGGCGCGAGGATTCTTAGAGAGAGGTCTTTATAAATTTGATAGTTCACGTCAGATACACAATTCCTTGTTTTCACGTTTCGTAAAGACGGCAACAAAACACCCACCAAGCAGCGCACAGAAACCAAAGGAGCATGAAATCGGCTAAGAGTAGGGCAGACTTAGTTGGTGCGGTGGTAGTACGGTGCTCATTATTTGTGCCCGTTCGCTGCCGCTCATTTTCGAAGTTTCTTTGGCCGGTTTAATAGATGTGTTGTATTGTTGAATATGTATATGGTTGTTCGTCATGGTTGTTCGTGCTATGCTGTAGTGCTGTAGTATAATTGCATAAGGCATGACAGATTAGCGCAAAACAAGTTCACGCCCCCTTTGGGTTTGTCCTAAAGGCCTAATGGTCTGAAGGGGTTGTAGGTTGTTGGACATGTGTACAGAGCCTACAAGCGCCCGGGCATGAGAAAATGAAAGCGCTGTAGCGCACTCTCACCAATTCAATTAGTACATGCCCCAATTGGTTTACGAAAAGAAATTAATCAGAGTTTCGGTCATGCGCAGAGTAATAATTCATCGCTGAATGAAGGTTCTCAACGGAACGTTTGAGTTGTAGCTGGAAGCTGGGCACATGAAATTAACACTCTGCATGTGGCCTTTCGGCCTTTGAGTGTTGATTGTTCATTTTGGGGCGTGGAACAATTACTAAATAATAATCATCGGCGCAATCGGACCACCTACAGTACGATTATTTAAAATTTGAAAATAAACAAATATTTATTATACAAAAACTAATAAATGTTTCACTTTTCTGAACAGGTACGGCAATGGTCGCGATATGGTACTTTTATTCCCGCTGCGAAGTTCATGCCTTCCTCAATAGGTGGCGCTACTAAATATTTACAAATATTAATACATATGGCACCTAAAAAAGTCACACACAATGTACTATTTGTTAACATCAGTTCTTCCAAAGGCGAGAGGGCTAGGGTGCGAAAAAGCGTGGGTTAAAATTTCCAATCTTACCGCTGTCATTTTTCAATTCTTTATTGTTCTTCTCCATTTGGTATATTTATTGAAACTCTATAAATATACGTATTTACCAGAAATGCGTTGATTCGTATTTTCGCAGTTCCGTGGATTAATGCTGAGGGGGTGAAGCAGCTTTAAAAGGAAAACCTTTATTCACCGATTCTACAGGGTGTTAATAAAAAAACTTTACAGAGCTTGGTGGGTGATAGGGGACATCAAAACAAGAAGAAAAGTTTAATACACGAAGATCCAATACTCAATGGTTCTCGAGATATACCCCTTTGAAA
>JARJDQ010028938.1:0-15630 GCA_030264215.1 Geostiba sp. GC000077
GTACTCAACCTGTCAAAACAGTCAATCAACAAAATTGAAATTCTAGGAAAATATGCAACATTTTATACATAATTTAATGCCCAAATGAGTAAACATAACAGATTCCCTCATTAACAAAAATTCACCTCAAGTACAATTTATTACCCCTGGCGAGTACACACAATATAGTTTGATTCCACTGATCTAAATCGGTGAGAATATCCGAGCCCAGCCGAGGCGGTCATGGTAGACGACCAACGAATCGATGCAACATAACCTAAAACTTCACAAAGTTTAAAACTTATTTGTTGTTTCAACGTTTTATGATTGATTTGATGATTTTAAAATGGCAAACGACGACTGTGAAGAATACTCTGAATTACAATTAACTCCAGACGATATCATAGAGCAAGTTTTGTTTTGCAGGGCTTGCTAATAAAGCGGCTATACGGTGCTCGATTGATACCGCACTATTTTGATTTATAATGGCGGCCGACAGTTAAGCATTGTACGCAATTCGTGCGGTATTCTCACTCGCACGATAAAAACATCATACCGCTACTCATTGCGTAAAATACTATAGCGCGCTGGCTCTGTTTTCTGTTTTTTTGTTGCACAATTAAAAAGTTTAATTAAAAAATGCGTGGATTGATTGAAATTGTCGTATTGTGATAATGACGCATCGAAATCAATCAATTTTAACGACGTTTATTGATGCATTAAAGCAGGATCCCTGCGCGCATAAATCGTGGAAAAGCTGAGCACCGAGCATTTGGCGATGGTGGGGGATGGTTGCAAATATTTGTAATTATTGTTTTCTGACGCTTGTTTCGCGCATTAAATATTTATCGCGTGATTAATCGCGCATTGCGCTTAAAATAATAATTGCGCGGCGGGGCGATAAAGCGAGCCGACGACCATGCCAGCGCACGGAGCCGATAATCGCCCCCCGACAATATTAATTTCCATGTACATAGTCTGTAGCCGGGGTAATCATGGCGGAGAGGGTCCACATTCGCGATTTTATCTTCGTCCGGACCCAACCATCGGCGGTTGCGACGTAATTTGACAGACGGACATTCCAGCTCATGCGGGATGCCATGATTGCGATTACGATTGCGAACGGGATTTAATGCGTTCGAGTACATTAATATCAATCATGTGACAATTAATAAACATTTGCGCATTATTCATTGACAAAATTGATAATTAGAGATTCTACGGAATATTTTAAATCATTGTCTTCCAACGTTCAAAAATATTGATCTTTGTCGAAAAAACCTTTGACGATTTTCCAAATTTTGCTTATGAGGTTAGAAATGATGGAACGATAAAACAATTTTTGAGTGAATGAATGAGTTATTAAATGAGTGAGTGTGTGATTGTGTGAATGAGTTAGTGAGTGAGTGATTGAGTGAGTGAGTGAGTGAGAGAGTGAGTGAGTGAGTGAGTGAGTGACTGAGAAAATGAGTGAGATAGTGACTAAGTGAGTGAATGAGTGAGTGAATGTAGGAGTGAGTTAGTGAGTGAGTGAGTGAGTGAGTGCGTGAGTGAGTGAGTGAGTGAGTGAATGCATGAGTGAGTTACTGAGTGAGTGAGTGAGTGAGTGAGTGAGTGAGTGAGTGAGTGAGTGTACGAGTGAGTGAGTGAGTGAGTGAGTGAGTGAGTGAGTGAGTGAGAAAATGAGTGAGTTAGTGACTAAGTGAGTGAATGAGTGAGTGAATGTATGAGTGAGTTAGTGAGTGAGTGAGAAAATGAGTGAGGTAGTGACCAAGTGAGTGAATGATTGAGTGAGTGTATGAGTGTGTTAGTGAGTGAGTGAGTGAGTGAGTGAGTGAGTGAGTGAGTGAGTGAGTGAGTGAGTGAGTGAGTGAGTGAGTGAGTGAGTGTGAAGTATTATGAAATTTTGACCCTAATTGACGACTGGCATAAAAGATGCCAACAAAAAGTAATATCGATAATTTATTACACTAGACCCTTAGTAATGGTGTACTGCACAGAATAGCTTTGATATTGATTTTTGCGATTTAAAAGGTTCGCGTAAGTGCTGTCTAAGTTGCTGAATTTCAAACTCATTGCCTTTGCCGGCGCGTCGTTCGAATTTAGCAAATTTAACCTGTTCGATTCAGCTCCCCCGCGCCAGCAGACGTGAAACTTGGCGTCGCAACGCCGGAATCAATTCTGCACAGATGCATTACGACGTGCATTACGGCACGTGCATTGCGATTACCTTCACTACCAACCTTCGAAGCGTCTGCAAACTAAACCGAATCACAAGGCAGGGTGGAAAAAAATCCGACTCCGAGAAACTCCTGCACCTTTTCCTTCCGTCCAGCAAGCGGCAACCTGCAAGACATTAGAAGCGCTGGGATGCCTGCGAAAATACTTTGAACCAGTTTTAAATCTAACTCGATTTGAATTTTATATTAAATGAAATGTCGCCGTGTGTTCTGGAAGCATTTACCGTTCGAAATGTTTTTCTGGCCGAGGAGCGAGGACGAACAGTGTGTATAATTTATATCGCCTGACATAATGTTTTCTAATAGAATGTCTAATGGCGTCTAATGATTCATAATTTCCAACCGGGCAGCCGCGTGCGATGGTAAATCGCGTGAAACGATTCGGATTCTTCATCGCGTGAAAAATTCATTTGCGTTGTGTTATGGATCGCTACGATTATATGGGCATTAAGGCGTCGTAAATTTCACGCAGTTCGGCATCTTCACACAGCTTCTTCTTTTCCCTCTCCTTCCCTTCTCTTTCATAACCTTTAGCTTCGCTATAGAATGGACTTTATCTCACTTCTGCTTTTCAAGTCAGTTCACTTCTTTCTCCATCTCTGGCCCTTGCGGCCACCCGGGTATTAAATATGATGCCCACTTAAGTCCGACCGACTTGGAGCATTTTGATGTGCGACTTGTGCGAGGTCTGAAGGAGCTTTTCTGTTTTGAAGGCGTTTGACCTTCTAATGACCGCATTGGGACATATCCCTTGGCAGAAAAGACTAGACTAGACACCATTCAACGATACCCAGGGCATACAATATACAGTATATAAACCCGAGCCATGGACTATGGCCTTTCGTGCCTTGGAATAGTGTAACTTTAAAATGTGACCCGAACAGTTGGAAACAATCTACGAGCATTGGAGAGGAGATGGTTTTTGAGTCAACTTCACACAACCGGCGACAATTCGAATTGACGCTCAAATTAAGGCAATTCATAACCACGAAAGTTTGCACTTCTGGCCAATTAGGTGCGCGCGTACTCCAACCGCCCCAACGTCGAGGCCATTATTCGCTGTGTGCCGTCATAATGCGCCTCGTGATCGTCGAATGCAATTAATATCGGCGGCATGAGATGACAGCACGTTGATTGCAAATTGTGCGCGACCCCGCAGGTCATCCAACAATTTGCGCGCTGCAAACCTGCGTCTCGAGTCTCGACTCTCGATCACGACAATCTTTACATTGATCTTTACATTGTCTATTACCTTCATGTAAGCTAACAACCTTAATCTTTGCTTATGTTAAAGTGCGCCGACATTTTGCTGAGTAAGTGAGTGAGTGAGTAAGTGATTGAGCGAGTGTGTGAGTGAAGGAATGAGTGAGTGAGTGAGTGGGTGAGGGAATGAATGAGTGAGTAAATGAGTGAGTGAGTGAGTGAGTGGGTGAATGAGTACTCACTCATTAAGTGAGTACTAAGTGAGTGAGTGAGTGAGGAGTGAGGTCTAGACTCTCGATCCCGACAATATTTATCTTTACATTGCCTTCATGAAAGCTAATGTTGTTTTGTTATGATAAAGTGCGCCTACATTTTGCTGAGTAAGTGAGTGAGTTTGCGAATCAGTGACTGATGGAGTAAATGAGTGAGGGTGTGAGTGAGGAAATAAGTGAGGGAGTGAGTGAGTGAGTGAGTGAGTGAGTGAGGGAATGAGTGAGTGAGGTAGTGAGTGAGTGAGGGAATGAGTGAGGTAGTGAGTTAGTGAGGGATTGAGTGGGTGAGTGAGTGAGGGAATGAGTGAGAGAGTGAGTGACTGAGTGAGGGAAAGAATGAATGAGAGATTGAGTGGGTGAGGGAATGAATGAGTGAGTAAATGAGTAAGTGAGTGAGTACTCATTTACTCAGTATTCACAGTGAATACTGAGTGAGTGAGTGAGGAGTGAGGTCTAGAGTCTCGATTCCGATAATATTTACCTTTACATTGCCTTCATGTAAGCTCTAACAACCTTAATGTTTGGTTATGTTATGCGCCTACGTTTTGAAATGTGAGTTGTGAGTTGATGTGTCAAGAGTAATTTCCCGTTCCGTACGGAACGGCGACTGTCCGGACGCACAATGCATCATCCAGGAGTTTGGAAATTTACAGTCTATAGAATTAGACTATAGACGCATGCATAGTCTACATCCCTACAACTCTGCATACACTACACCTCCACACTCTCACTACATGGGCCATAGACTGTTAGGCCATTGGCTTAACGAGACTCGACGCCCCGGTCGTGGCGCTACGCTGCTGCGGATAATAAATAGACATCGAACGGGTGTCAGAATGACAGATGCTTCGTCGGAAGGTGATTCATATGCCCGCGTGCGACTTACCCCCATGCGCTGCGCAATTGTTACCGTTTACCGGCGCTTGCATCCAGCAGTCAAACCGTTTAAAACTCATAATCGTAAGTCACCCTAAAGCCGAAAGTCTAAACTCAAATATGAAATGATTGCGTTCTATTGAATTTATTCACCATCTACAGAGCGTTTATTCTATGACCATTCATAGTAAAATAAGACTTCATCTATAATATTAGGTATAGTTGGTGTCACGATATACTCTTGACTCTCAATAGGCTTATTTCCTTAAGCTGGAACTCATGGGTATTTTCCTGAGGCGGTGTGTAAAAAATATGCCTAATGGGGTCAACGGAATATCGCATTATTCAAACTCGTAATTCCGTGATATAAAGTGACAAAAAATAACAGTGTCCAATTTTGCTATGAACACTTATACGTTTAACGCTCCGTATAATATGCCTCACAATATATTACTTTTGTTGGTAGATGTGCACAGCATGTTTCCACGCAACACCCACACACAGCAAACGCAGAACGCACCTTTGGCGTCATGCTGCGACTGCGTGTGTCATTCTTTGCGTGTTGCCCGTCGAAGGAAACATGAAACATGCACGAAACGCATTCACGTTGTGCACCTGTATGCGGTTGCAACAGAAATGCGTTTCACACGCGTATAAATTTGTCACGGCGTCGCGACGCGTCATTTACGCACGCACGCGCTCCCTGTAAAAAGAAACAACAAAACAGCCTACCTCCGAATAACCTCCAAATTGGTTAGATTCTTCTTACGCAACCATGTTTACCCAAGTAACGAAGTAACAGTTTCGTTGAAAATGTAACTGTAGGATTGAAGTGAATGTACTCCGTGAGGACTCTGTGTGGATATAAAAAGCACGAAAAGAATCGTCTAGTCATGGTCGGGCGCTAATAAAATGGAGGGCATTATTAATTAGTGCTAATTACGCACGGTGCTAGACCAGCCGCGCTAATGCGTCGCATATGCGCGAGCTTCCATTAGTGAGTGCGCTGAAAATAGGAAAAACCTGCATCTGCATTACAAACACAGAAAAATAAAGAAGTGGAAATGAGAAATGAGCGAATAGAAGCAGAAAAAAAAACACTATGATGATGTCATGAGTCATGACTCTCATGACCTGCACACTGGACTCTAGCCAAATTGCGCTTAATTTAAAAATTTTACATTTTAAGCAGAATTAGTGTTCTAGTGTGCATTTCCGTTGGAATTCCCCAACTTTTGATCATCTTTGTTGTATTTTAACGCACTCGCTCGTTTTAAACGCTCTTTACTCATAGATGGCGTTACTGGCATTTTGCCTTTCTTCCTTGTTACTTATGCTTTGCGAATATGCAAACGAATAGACGTCAGCGGCGGTAATAAAAATATGTACAAGCAGGAGAAATAAAGCGAGCGTGGCGAATGTGCACGTACATTTAGATATCGCTCTTGTGAGGGTAAGAAAAAATGCCGAGCGTGACACATAAAACAAAGCCGTAGTCGTTTAAGAACGCAGTCGGCTTCCACCTACCAACATACATTCCCTGCTACATATACTCACTCTATACCCTTGCAAAACTAAACGCCCTTATTTTCACATACACCATCACATCTACATGTGGACAAAATATTTTACGTCTACCTTTTTTTTTTGTATTTGGGGGAGACGGGGAGAGTGGAAAATGTTGTGAGGGTTGACGCCGCGGCCGCTACCGCCACCACTCACCACACTAGGGGCTTGAGCTTGGAGAATTATGTTTTGGTTGTCAGGGGTCGCGGATCGCAGTTTTAAAGATGCATTCCGAAAAAACGAATTTCTAAACTTACGGACAGATGGGCGGAGCTAAATACATACACAAATGTTTAATACTCAAGAAAACCTTCCGAGTTCGTAATAAATATACCGTAGGTAAACATATGCTGCCGTAACAAAGTGATTTTTCATTTTTTCTATGAAATCGTTTGCACCTATGTATATCTACTGAAATGATGCCCTGTATATGAGCCTTATTTGTTTGATTTTTGGTGTTTATGCATTAGCAGGGGTGAACCTTTCTGGCATTCAGTTTAGAGCGAAGCTAATGACGCAGAAATTAATAAACACCAATGTGCACGACCCGCGCGGCGAGTTGATTTAATTAATTGTTTATTGCGCCGCCTAAGCGGCAGCTGGTTGACCTTTGCTCGAGCGACTCATTGCCTCCATTGCCCCATCAACGGCCACCGAGTTGGAAAGCAATCTTAAAAATGATTCAGAAATTAAATCAATCCAGCAATTAATCACCACACACCGTAGAATACGCAAACACACTGTATAATAAGGTTGTTGTCTAGACATGTAATGGAGTCTAGACAACCACCTTAAAAGATCGTCTCTTATTCCTTGCTTATGCCCATTTCGGGCCATGAACAGATTGTCGCGAATCAAGCAACAAATGCACGCCATTTGTATACTTAGCCCTATAACAAATGCGACCCCCGTTGCGAGCGCAGCACCCATGGTGCTAGGGTGCATAAAACGAAAGAGCGGTGGGGGGGGACGCAGTTTGAGAAACGGTTCGGTGTCGCCGAAAGCTTGCGCCTCCGTCGGTCTTCATGATCGTCATCGCTTATGCCGGCGCGGCGTGTATTTTATTTTATTCCGCGCAGCGCGGGGGCGGCTCATAATTAAAAGCACTCGAAGACGGTGCGGTGCGGTGGCGCAGCGCGGCCGATTTGAATAATGATTCGCTTCGGCGCCGCCCGCCAGCTTAATTAAACTTATTTCTGCGGGGCAGCGCGCGCGAGTAAAATGGAGCTAATCAGATTCCTGCGACGTCCGCCCATTTTTTCACCCACCAACGCTAAGCAAACCCTAACCTCCCTTTTTTTCTGCGTTCGAAAAATGGTCGCCTCGGTGCGTCTACACTCGGCTCAATAAGATATTAATTTAAACTTGATTTGCATGGTCTCTGTTCTGGACGTAGACGGCGACACGTCTTGGAGTTTGGTGTAACAATTACAGAGAAACAGAGTTCACGCCTGTGAGGGCTGTGAAGGTCGATGGTTAATAAAGCTATTGTCATCCGGCGAGACGCGTCTCGCCTTGATGATTTTTTTTTTGTTCCCGTCGGCTGTCCAAAAGTCGATCATTAGAACGTTGCAAAGAATTCGAAAGGAAAACACTCGAGACGGTTGAAAGCCACACGCCGACATCGCGTACCTCTTCAGTTCAGTTGGAAAGATGAGAATGCGTCGTTCGCATTCATCATCGCAACACGAATGACTAAATTAAATGACGATGCGCAATTTATTCAACTTTTCCATAGAGCGCAGAGCGCATCCAACGATTTGTATTAAATATGAGCGTTGAGTTAGCACAACGAGCGATGAAAACTGAAAACCACCAAGGCGCTCAAGTCCCAGGTCGTAGCTCTAGGAGATATCGTTGTAAAGGAGTGCAGAGTGGCGGAGTTTGGCAAACAATGTCGCGGGAGTCGCGATCACAAACGACGCAAACGACGGCGCCCCTCGGATGGATAATGATGCGTGCAGGAAAAGAACAAGAACAAGAAAGAGGAACGTGAACACGAACAACAACTCTATACTTATGTCTAGCTACTCTCACTCTAGAACCAAGAAACAAAGCCACATAGGAAGCTTTTTAAAATGAATATTTTTATGTCCTTGCATTCTTGGTATTTCATGGTTATGGCATTTCGTGCATTTTATTACCAATTTGTGCACTTTTGAGGGGTTCAGAGGATGTTGGGGTGAATGATGTGCAAAGTGCATATACTGCATTTGGAATGCTTGGAAGGTGTATTAAAGCACCCCAGCATTTACCAATTTTCGGTCCCAAGGTCCCCTTGCAAGTTATGAAAGTGCAGATAATAAAATATCCCTAGGTCGGGTTGGTCTCCCAGGAAAAGGTGAGTCACGTTGATTGATTCGAATGGCTGTAAGCTTTGGTGTTGCGGAGACGCAGCGCACAGTTGTTTGCTTTTGACGTGTGGCGGATGTGGCACCCATCGAGAGGGGGCGTAGACTTGCACATTGCATGTGCAGAATGTTGTTAATAAGGCAAACTGTCGTGACGGATGACGTCATTGTAGGTGAAAAACGACTCAAACCTCAATTTGAATGCCCTAAAGTTAACGTTTTGTTTGAAATGTTTAAAGTTTAATCTAATGATGTTGACGTGTGTAGTGGATTCCATAGTACATTATACAGGGTGATTCATTTGACGCGACTTACATCTGGAGCGAAAATAAACACATTTAAAATACGAAATTAAGTTTTTCGTGGTGCACGAATGTTTATTTTGGTTAGAATTGTTATTAATGTATCAAGGCAATTAAGTTAATTAACTTTGTTGCTGTTTTGTTTTATTTTTTACTTTAATGCCTAGGCATAGAGAAGCTACTTTAGTGCCGATTTTTTGCTTTTAATGCGGATTTTAGTTAACCTTAATGCCGATTTCGGGAAAAAGTATTATTTCTTTTATTTATTTTAAATTATATTTTAATTTATATTTTATAACAATAATCTATAATTTATATTTACATTTTTTACTGCAAAAATACGTCGTACCAACGCAAAATAGATTGGTTTAGCGAAAATAAACACGTTTAAAACTACGAAATTTCCTGGTTAACGAATGTTCCTTATGGAAAGAAAAAAATTCTTTTCATTTATTTCTAAAAAAATGTTTTGACATTAAAATTGAAATTTTCAGCGCTAGCAAACACGTTTTTAAGCATCAAAAGTTTGGTTTTACTGCGAAATTTTACGAATCGTGGCACACAAATTATTCTTTCAGAACAAACATTTTATTTTTTTTACTTCAAAAATTCACGTTCTAACGCAAAATCGATCGGCTTAGAGAAAATAAACACGTTTAAAACTACGAAATTAGGTTTTTCGTGGTGCACGAATGGTCCTTTTGGTAAGAAAAAAACTATTTTATTTTATTTCGAGAAAAAAAAATTGACATCAAAATTGATTTTTTTCAGCACTAACAAACACGTTTTTAAGCTTCAAACGATGGGTTCTAGTGCGAAATTTTACGAATCGTGGTACAGAAATAATTCTTTCAGTACAAACATTTTTAACAATTTTACTACAAAAATACACGTTCGATCGCAAAATCAATCGGTTTAGCAAAAAAAACACGTTTAAAACTACGAAATTTAGTTTTTCGTGGTGCACGAATGTTCCTTTTGCCAAGCAACATTTTATTTAAATTCAAAATTTTATTTAATATTTTATTTAAAATCAAAATTGAACATTTCAGCGCTGACTGACAAACACGTTTTTTAGCATCCAAAGTTGGATTTTAGTGCGAAATTTTGCGATGCGTTGCGCAGAAATAATTCTTTCAGTAATACAAGTTTCAACGCAAAATCGATCAGGTTAGTGAAAATAAACACGTTTAAAACTACAAAATTAGGTTTTTCGTGGGTCATCCATGGCCAACTATAAAACTTCCAGAGATAAGTCGGGACTAATGAATCACCCTGTATATGATGATGCAACCTAGTGTACTACAATGCAAGGAGGGTCGAAATCCCCTTGAGATCCATTCTAATCCAAGATTCCAAGCCGCCTTCTCTAATGATATAGTGATGATACGACTATAAAGGCAAACCTCTGGTGAGTACCCAAACAAGTGGCGCCATCTCTTGATCAGTAGTCCAAATCGAACCCCCCGAAAAAGCGAAGATTATTTGTGCTTGATGTAATTTTGAATTTTACAACGTACAAAGTGTTGGTTTTACAACGCTGAAAGTTTTATACGACCTGAAAGCCATTACACAATGCACTCTGGGCAGGAACAGCCACAAGATACATAAGAAAGACATATTATGCACGCTTCGATATTGTACACTCGTTTAACTTGAGCGCGTCGCTAGAAGACCGAAGACATTAATAAAGCGGAAAATATCACCGTTTTACAGCGCTCGTGGGAACCGCCGAAAAGGCATTGCCTGCGCTGCGGCGGAAAGTCGTAATATTCGTACGTACGCTCGAAAGTGTCTTTAATGCGGCACGCGCCGAAACTTCTTTTAATAATTAGCCATAAATAAGCGTCGCGACGCACACCGCGCCACATGCGTTCCAGAGGTGCTTAATAATAGATTATTAACGAAATAACGACGCTGCGCCAGCCCAAAACGCATTCACGACGTCATTATTTAGGCGGCGGCGCCCGCCAAGCGCACCGAGCATAACTAATCATAATCAATGACACAACCGCCGGCCGCGGATGAGCACGACGCTGATGAGCCATCAGGGAAAGGCGAGGAACAACGACCGCGTTCGGTCCTTTTATACAATAGAAGTGACACGCCCGATTATTGTTCACTTTCCTAGGAAATTCTCTTCGTGTGGCAATCAAGTGTAACCGCTGAACAATTGCCAATTACCGACAATTCTATGCGCATTGAAATTTATTTCTAACTTCAGAATAATAGGTATTAGTCTGATCCTCACTTTTTTGCTGCGCAAAAAAACAACGTTTAATTTATTTAGGGATTAATCAACTGCATACCCTCGCAGATAACTCGGCGCGATAATGCAGAGGCAAATTAATTGCCCCAAAAAAGGAATAGTAAAAAACACCCCTTTTCTGGCGCAACAATACCCATGCACTTGAAGCCTGAAATTGCTTCTATTAAGAACCTTGAAAAATTTCAGGGGCGTCTCGTCAAACGCAAACATTCACAGCAATTTGTCTTACCGCAAAAAGCGATGTAAAGTGCAATTCAATTTAGTACTTATTTTCTTGTTGCCTTGCGAAACGTAATTCTTTACGCAAACAAATGATGTGGAGAAGAAAAAAAAACTTTCCCTAAGCGCATTAGAATTTTATTTAAAAATAATTTTAAGGGTTGTTGTGATAAATTTTTTTTTTTAGATTTTTGTTTTTTTATTATTTTGATCTATCTTGATAATGAAAAAGCGTCTGGTGGTAATTTCGTAATTTTCGGGCATTAATCACATAGATATCGCATTAATGCTGTTATTACAGCCCTCTCGGCCGGGCTTGACCCCATATGCTGCTCACCGGGCGCATGCAGCGGGTGTCGGGAGCAGGGGGGGGGGTGGCGGACAAAAACAGCGCGTGCAGTCAGCACAATTACGCGCGCCTTCGCATACGGCACGCCGCGCACGTAGCTGATATCTCTTCGTACCGCCGAGGGTGGATTTATATCCGGGTCGAGTCGAAAATCGCCGCCGATCGCACACACCCCTAACATACTCACACCTTCACGCTGGAACTTTGCCTTTTACTAAAACATTAATAACTTATTATTATCCTTGAAATAAAAATGTTAAGGAAATTTTTGAGGGCTGAAAATGTTTAGGGGTAGTTTTCAAAATTTCAAACAGTTGGTAGAAAAATATTACAATAAAGCGAGGGTCAATAAATCAAATACTAATTAGAACAAACACGTCGGACATGTCAGCGAACATGCGCGACGATGCATTGTCGCGGCAACATGGCGGCCCGTCCCCATGATTATGTTCGATCCGATGTTGACAACGTCAATACAACACTGCGCTGCCCCATTTGCAGGCGCACGCAGTAATATGCGCTCAGGAAGTCGGCAAAACGTATTAAAGTGTACAGTGTAGGTATATTAAAGTTACAAAAAGCGTGGCGTAGCGCACACTTGCAGAATGCATTGGTAATGGCGGTCTCAGATGGCGCCACCGGCAGCGTCAGCAGCGCCAT
The DNA here is from genome assembly GCA_030264215.1 of Geostiba sp. GC000077. NCBI lineage: Eukaryota > Metazoa > Arthropoda > Insecta > Coleoptera > Staphylinidae > Geostiba > Geostiba sp. GC000077. The sequence continues at coordinate 12,287 of JARJDQ010028938.1, forward strand.
TAATTAACTCCAGACACGACGCGCATGTATTTATAGTTGCGTGAATGTGAATGGTGAATGACGACGAGTGTTTTGATGTCAGTAGTGACTGCTATTTGGCACCAGAGTTGCGCGAAGGTAATTCACTGGAAATTTACAGGAAACTTAAGAGAGGCATGCCGGAAGAAAATGAGATGTCTAAAAATACATGTACACTGTTCATAGTGTGTTCAAAACATCAAAGTAGTTATTAATGCTTGCAACTGTGGAGTGAGCATAAGAACTAAATATCAGATGCATTTAACTAAATATCCTAGGCACCTAGGCTGGGTATCAGATCATGTCTAATTAATAATTAACTCTGCACAATATGTTCCATCCGAGCCGGGATTCCTCCATTACTAAATACTGAACTGTTTGCAAATGACGTCGCCAACTGATTCATGCATATCTGATTAATTATCATCAGGGAACCTTTACTTGTTGTTTGACCCCATGATATTTTAATGGAAATAAAATATTATCTCCTTCTATTTCATATTTTAAGTAATAGTACAGGAGATATAAGCATTAAATCTTTTCATCGCAAATTTTATACCGTTTTCAACGATCCTATTGCATGTACAGAATGTTAACAAATTCCTTAAGTAATCAACAAATGTATCACCAAAAAATCATATTGGTGGAGGCGCCGGAAAAAAGTGTGTTTTTGCATTTGAAACTTTGTGCAAGAAAAAAAAACGCATTTTGCATGCTCAAAAATGTCTAGATTTTTAGTATGTCAAAAAGACCTATTTCTACTATACTCTAAGGGAATATGTGGTTCCAAATGTGGGAGTTTGAAAAGAGTGACGAGCAAAATTTGGGGATGAGATTACCTCGGGATTATTCCGTTTTTGGCGCAGAGCGGCAAAGCTCTGCCTTCGCTCCGTGAAGCCGTTTGTAATTGTGGAATGCGAAGCTTTTGGGGCGCTGGATGCTAGTTGCAGTATTTCACCTGCATGAATCCCGTGCGCGTATAACAAATAGTTCCGGACTGGGGCCTGGGCATACCAGAGGGTCGCCAAATCTCCACCATTCGGTCGGCGGAAAAACCGGCAAACCGGCACAAACAATTACGCTTTGCTAATTCGTGCAGAATTAGCATCCCGGCAGATTGAAAAGAGTTACGATCCTAAAAAGCATCAAAAACTTTCAATTTACCTGCCAGCCAGCGGACTTCCATTCTGAGCGTTCAATTTCGAGTTTTTTGGGTTGCGGAATGAACAATAAAATACGCTTTCTGTTGTGCTTTTTGTGATTTTTTTTGTGAAATGTACTGCCTGCTTCTGTGTGCAGTCCACGTGTAATTTCCATTATTATTGTGCGAATTTCCATTTTTAGAAGTGTTTCCTTCCGGCGTCCACCCACGCGGTGCACGTGCTGATAGACAGGTATTAAATTGAATTAACTTGTTTTTGGCGCTCCGGAGCGTTCTCTAGACATTCGTTTTTCCATCTCTCCTCGGCGCCCGCGGTTTTTTCCTGGACAACGCCGGCCAGTGCGACTTGATAATGCTCATATTCCATTTTGGTGAGGGAAGAGTACAAAACAGAAGAGAATGGGGAAGAGGAAGAGGGATTGACGGTTGGACGGTTGGACGGTTAGGACTGGTGGAAATTCGGTAGGGCGTCGAAGCGAAAGTTATCTCGGGACCGCATGGTTCAGTACTTCTCCTACCAAGCAGCTTCCTATCCTACTCCCTGCTTTAGTAATAATGTTATGAAAAGAATTGAACTGTCGAATGAAACGCCAAAACCCGGAAGGCAGAACAAGAAACACCGGTAGAGGGTAGCGAATTGCGGATGAAGAATTGGAAGTGTTATGGTCAATCAAGTGGGAGAAGACGATCTCTATCAAGGACATTTTCACATAGAAGAGTATCTCAGTTCTTAAAAGTGCTTCCAAAGCTTATTAATGGAAGAATCGATATAAAACTGCCTTGTTATAAGACAGAACAACTAAAGTTTCAATTTCTATCCCAAAAAACTTCTCCAATGTAATCATATAATTTATTGTTGGAGTATTATTGGAGTGTTTTTGTATCTTCTTAATACTTGTCTAATATTAAGCACCAACTTAGAAAAACATGATACTTTATTAACAAACTCGACTAATAAAAAGCACTCGCAGAACATCCCCGTCCCAGGACTAAGATCAAGTATGAGAAATATATCCAGAACTTTTTTCAGAACACTTTTTTGGGAACACAAATAAAGATTACAGCGAAGCATATAAAAATTGAGAAGAATCGATGTTTGCTACTTCTTTCCCTGCGGAGGAAGGAAAAAATATATGAGGTGTCTAGACGCGTCGTGGAGACAGTGTCGTTTGCCGCCGCTCCCGTTGTGCAGCATCACCTTACACGTCTTCTAATACGCAGCAAACAAGACAATGTATCGTTAAATATTTACACAAATCATATCTGCATACACAAAAACGTAATCTTCAAAAAAGCTACTTTCCTTGATCTGCAGATAAAACCATTAAAATATGAACGAATTACGAAATAATGAGGTTATGCTGGAAGCAGGAGACGATGCCAATTCAAACAGAATTTGTGTCGGTTTGGAAAAATCTACATTTGTATATTGCTTCCTTCAGAGAGCAGCGCAGCGCAACGGACGAAGAGGAAAATTGCATTTCGTTGACGACGCCGATTACGAATACAATACACACAATGCAGGAATATAGGTATACACTCAAAAGCGGGAACAAAGAAATTAAAATGTAAAGCGCAACAGAACGCGAGTCGCCTGGAGTCGAGACGTTTTTATTCCGCACTTCGTGCATTGCAGTGAAGATTTCAGTGAAAAAATTAAAATCTTTACAAAACACAAACAATTCGTAGAGTTTGTAATTGCTCATTTGAGATACTAATGGTAATAGTGCAGGAGAAATAGGTTTTTTATAGGAACTAATTCTCACAATGACTTAGTTTGAATTTTTGTCTTCTCCCGTCGCCTCCACCAACATTTTTATTTTACAGACATGTTTTTGACGGTACATTGGTTAATTACGTAATGAATTCTTGAACACTTTGAAGGTACAATAGCACTGTCAAAGGTATGAAATTAGCCAGCTATCCACGTGGAAAATTTTATTTCAAAATTATGTAAGTTTATGAGTTTTTGCTCACTGAAATTTTTGTTCCCTTGCCAATGAACTGCATGTATTATTTAATTGTATTTACAGAGATTTTTGTACCATCTGACATGCTCTGTGAGAGTTATCAAGCTAAAGAATATTTCACGCTCTGTCCATCGATGCTAATTTCATAATAGTGGTCGTTGTCTTTTTTAAGTTATTTTCCGATTGAAAGTACC
>JARJDQ010028948.1:0-14414 GCA_030264215.1 Geostiba sp. GC000077
AATCGGAGCACGCGTTTAGGAAAAATGAACGATTTTTCAACGAGTGTTTTAATTTTTTTTCTACGACGACCTCTATAACTGGTCATTATGACATCGCATACAATGCGTAAAGTTCCAGTTTAATGATGCAGTATCTTAATGAATTCATTAGGCAACTCGTTTCGTAATGAGATTTCAGAAGGAGTTGCCTTCGGTTAGTTGCACATGCAATCCCATATGCAGCAACGCCACCTCAGATCACTCCACTCGCGAGGCGGCGCTACGCCGCGCACTCACTACGTTCGTTGCGAAATACTCGACTTCGCATCTTAAAATCAAACTTTACACACTAATTTCATAAATAACTATTCATTTTCCTGACTTTGAAGACGTGATTTTAATAACTCTCCTCCGTCCTCTGATGAGATTGGAACTGGGTGCATTTTAAAGGGCGTTTGCTTGACTACCACAATCCGTAGAGAAACTTAAGAACTGAGCACGCGTTTGGTAAATATCAACGATTTTCGGCCGCATGTTGCAAAATAAAGAAACAGAAACGCCCAAAATTTCAAAGTTGATTTTAAAAACCTTCCTGTGTTCCTGGGCTTCCATGGTTTTCACACGGATGGGGTAGCAATAGGTTACACCTAAAACGATGTCCTTTTTGCCAATAACAAAAATGAGAATTTTCCGTAACATATTTGTATCATTTTTGAAATTGCAATGTTCATGGTGCCCACACCGCCTATTTCGCTCTACATTTACCTCTACATGCATGTGGGGTAGGGTTCGATAATGAGTTTTAATATTCTTCGAAGCTGATTACATAGGCGCATTATGAAGTTAAAGCACTTTAGTTGTATGAAATGCTAGGCGTGAAGTTGTCATCATGGTTGTCAAGAAATTATGCGCGTCCTTCCCAAGGTGGCAAACGCCCGGCGCCTCCACCAACGAACGCCGACGAGTTATACCCTTATTCCACTCCGTGACACTTGCTAATCTCTCGCCGCGCGCCCGCACTTTGTTGTGTTTGCGCAAATAGTAAAGTTTTGACACGCCGACGGAGAGTTTTCATTCGAGCGTGATAATTTCATTCTGTGACTCGTCAAGCGCCCCCTAACGCCGGTGGCGGGGAGTGCCATGGGAGAATTTTTCGCTTTCAATTAAAGTAACTGCCGTCGCAATTTGAATGCGTTTAGCCGGAAAGTGCATAAATCATAGCGAGTGTGAATAGTATAAACAGTCCATATGCGTTTATAAGAGAGCTGCGGGCTGTGAGGCGGGCTGCAATATGGTGGCGGCGGTCGAAGGCGTTCGCGGCGTCTCGATTTCGTTTGGCTTCTTCGTTTATCAGTTTGCATGTCGGCTTGGCGCCCGTGCGGTAGTTTATTCATAATTAACCGCAGCGCTCGGGGGCGGCGGGGTGCCGGCGGCTGGCGGCGGGCGGGACGCGAACTTTTTTATGTCTTCATTACGAATGCATGTCGACATGTCGACTTGGAAAAAACTTTTTACAAACAAACATAATAAGCTTAATACGCCCGACATTGTCGGCGGGGCCCCGGCGCCGCCGACCGCACACTCTCACCTGGCGTTAACTAATCATTTTAATCAAAACTTTCGCGCGACCGACGTATTATTGCTGTGGATATACGTGCGGCGCAAATTCCGGCGCCAATTGACCGCGCGGCGGGCGAGCGTGAAAACGCAAGCGGCGGTTGCCGCCGCCGTTTGATTTTCGAAAGTTGGCGGTCGTAGCCGGTGGGTGTGTGGGTGGGCTTCAACAACACAACTATTTAAATATTATATATCGCATGTTCGCGTTTGACGTCTAAATAGACTCATTATTCCGTCAAACCGATACACAAAGTGGCCGACAATTACCCCTGCGCCTCCGCCCGCCGCCTTCCTAAGTATGTGGCATATGGCATGTGTGTTTTGAACCCGGACCAGGCCAGGCCGATCGTGCTGCCCCCACGAGCTAGTTTGTAAAAAGCCGACCGCGGCCTCGCCGCACGAGCGCTCCTCTTCGTGCGCTGGCGTTGAAGAATTGAAGAGTTTGCATGTCGTCACGTGGCACGAAAAAAACAACGCTGCCTCCCTTGCGGTTGCCCCCCTCCCCTCGGCGTGCCGTGCCGTCAAAGCCCTTTCGGTGCGCGTCTTAGAGCTTGTTTGTTTGTTACGCCCGCCAGGCCAGTACCAAACCCTTCACGCTTTCAACCCGCCTCAAAATTTGGCAGTGATTATGCGCGAACAAATGTTTGCACCAGTCGCGGCAGCGTGCAAGTTTGTTATGGCTGTCTAAATCCAGCACTGGCGCCAACCGCCTAACTCTTGTTTTGCCAGCCCTTCGCGCTCGCCTTTATGAAAAAGACCAGGAGTGTGGTTTATGAATTTTAAAATTATGCAAAGTGGCAACATTCAAGGCGCCCGCGACCGAAACGAAGGAAGAGGAAAATTTATGATGAAAAATTAAAAAGGGAAAATTACGATTTGTATTACGCCCGAGCCGTCGACGAGCAAGAGGCTAAGCGGCGGCGCGCGGAAGCGCATGATATGTTTGCAATTGAATGGTCCGAATTCGGTATGTTTGCCCAAGCAAATTTATTTAAGCACCCATCAACGCATCCACGGACAAATAGCGTGTTTTACGTGCGTATTTACTCCAATGTGCAAACGTCGGTAATGCAGAGCGCGCAATTCATAGGTGCATTTTAATTGCATCGTTTAGGGCATCTTCCACTTGCACTTTAACGCAATTTTACATTCCAAGTTCCCGGGAGGCGTTGCAGAATGAATATTTATTTATTCGGCTGTGTGCGGTAAATGAATTTATGCCCAATGCGAGAATTAAAAACAACTTCAGGCGCGCAAAGTAATCTAAGTGCGTAATTTGAAAGAAATTTATTTACGAGCGAATTTTATGGAACAAAACGCATTAAAACAATTAATTGCAATTTAAAACATTTGTAGGCTGCACACTGGCCCCTCCAGGGAGAAGGCAACGGTGGCGGTCGTTGTCGCGCATCTCCGTCGCCGACATCGCCGCCTCCTCGTAAGCGTGCCGTGGAGGGCCGACCTCGAATAAACAAAACGTACAAACAAACGCGATGCGCGCGCGTGGCCCACGAACAAAACATGAAAATCGCATTTTCCACTTACGCGTTTGCATTCCGGCACGGCGCGAAGTTCCAGGCCCTCCGTTTTAAGCACGCACTGCGGTACTATTTCGAAAATGAAGCACGAGGAGTGGATGGCATGTGTCTGCGCGTGGATAGACAACGGGGGAACGTGAAAACCAGCGCACTTCAGACGCGGAGCACGAAAAAGAACGAAAGCTGACTCAATTTGAGCGTTGCGTAAATGAAACTGAGTATAAGGTGTAAATGGTGAACTCAACTAGGTCACATAATTACAGTTTGATATTGTCGATAATATTGACGCGCTTTGAATGTCAATAAAACTCGGCGAGCCAGTGAGTTTGATAGATTGCCGCGTTGCGTAATTGGTTTTGTTGATATTTATTTTAATTTTATTTCCGTTGAATGAATATTGTAAAAAGATATAAAATGTAAATCATATCGAGTGACTTTATGGGCGGCATTGTGCCTTCGGTGAGGCTCGTAAAACTTTTTGTTTTTTTTTTTGATCAGAAAATGATTATTATATTTATGCGCATTAAAAATATATAAAGCGCCATAAAACTTGTAATTGACGTCAATAGCATCGATGCGTTGCGGAGCGAGGATGGTCGAAACGCAACAAGTTAGCGACCGAATTACGAGCGCCGCCCCCACGCGCTCTCCCTTCGCCGTTTGGCACTATCATTAAACGCCGAGGGTGGATTTCCTATTAGTTTTTTAACGATTTTATTATTATATGTCGGCCGAGGCGCAATAAAAGGGGGGGAGCAAGGAAGTTATTTCCGCCGCCACCGCCTCCGACCGCCGCCGCCGTCATCATTGATGCTAGAAGTACCCGGCGGAGGCGCCGAGTTGATGTCGAAGCAAGCCGATGTCGCTCAAGAGGAGCGATGAGGGTGCGAAGTGCAGGGGGAGCAGCCGACAAAAGGTGGCCGGCGGGCGCCGGCGGCGTTTAGTGTTTTCGGTTGTTTTCGCAGCCTGCGGGCGGCGGCAGCGAGGTATAGAGTGCGTGTTAGGGACATTCGAGACGATCGACGCCCCGCGCGCGGCGAAAAAATACGCGTGGCGCACAAGGATGGTCGGTGATGGGAAGCCGCACGCGCGAAGGGTCGCCAACGCCGCCGCCAACACCGCAGCGTCTCGGGGTAAATAGAAGTGGTATAAAGTGGTATGAAGTAAATAACCTACAGGTGGTGGAAACCTATCTTCATTGACAGTGAGAAATGGCGCGGATCGACAGAACAAACGGCCGCCGTCGAGGACGCGTCAAAAAAACGCCGGCGAGCGATTCGCCGCCAAAGGGCGGCGGCTGAACGAAGAAGCGAAGAAAACAACAGCGGCGGATTTCGGTCTTCTTGCGGTCGCCGGTGCAATTATGATTTTCATTATTTGTATTTGCGTCGCGTCGCGAGCGGTCGCAACACTAATTGTCTTTGGCGGAGGCGCCGCCCCTCCAGCTGCAAATAGGTCAAACTCATTAGTCGCGGCCTGCGCCGCGCAAACATTTTTATGCGCGCGGTGCTTCGAATTAATATTTAACGCCACGCTGGGAGCGCATGCGAAATCCGGCCCTGCCCGCCCGCCACACCAACCGAGGACCTACGCAGCGCCTTCCAAACGGGAAGGAAAACATTTTTGAACTCGACAAACTTTGTGCAAATGCCAGCGACGTTTGCGGGGCGGGAAAATGTCAATACGCCCGACGAGCATTGACTGAATTCGTGGGCGACGCGAGCACGTTGTTTATAAAACGCGCTATAAAAAGCATTCGGAAAATTGTTTTCGTTTAAAATATTCCGCGCGGAGTTCGACTTTTCCCGGAAGGCGCCTGGGGACCGCCGCCGACCTCCGCTCGCGCGAAAGGTTTAAACGAAATAAATAACAGCGCACGCGGCGCGAGATGGCTTTCAGCCCTCGCTCGGGATGGGCTCCTGGTGAGTGGAGTGGGAGCCGTGGGAGGAGAGCGCGGCAAATATCCAATGCTCGCTGGTATTATGTCAGCCCGTCGAAAACTCATTGACGGCGCGAGTGACGCGACCGCGCTGGGAATTCGCCTTCCGGCGCCGCCTTCGACGACGGCGCGGAATGCTCGGACGTCGCGAACTTCTTAATTTCGCCGCCGAGGCCCCGAAGTTGTCCGAGATCAGTGCTGATTCAATTCGCCTCCCAATCATCCCAGAACTGGATTCCCAAAACGCATTTTCAAATATTCACTTAGCGCAACAACGTTTAAGCGCAAAACCTAATTCTAAGAAATATTGGATAATTTACTCAACTTTGGGCTTTGTTTTAGTGCATATTTTCGAGTCAGTATAGTATTTTGGAGTCAGTATACAATTCTGAAATATTCATATCGCAGATACATAACTTTAAAGGAACATTGTCTAATTTATATATCTAAAATACCTTGGAAACTTTAAAATTAACATATCATATAAATTGGCTCAGTTATGTAACATTTATATCATATCTTAATTTGTAATGTACCACAGAAGTAGCATTGTAACCTCAATGTTATTATAATTCTGTCATATATCATGTACATCACCTTGTTATCTTATATTGAAATAACTTTATTTTTAATTATTTTATTGAAGAAATGAACAATAATTTAAAATAAAGATAATTTCAAGAACATGATATATGACAAAATTAATTTAACATTAAAGTAACAGTGCTACTTCTGAGGTACATTAAAATAGGATAGAAAAGTTCCTTTATAATTATGTATCTGCGATATGAATATATCAGAATTGTATACTAGGTATTAAGCTCTTCTCTCTAGCCGTACTAGCCATTGCACTATAATTGCAAAGATTGGCGATTATCTTACCTGGTGTAGATTGATCAAATTTGCTATAGAGGGAAAGTTTCAAACTCCGAAACTTTCTCGCCTTTTTTACCAGGTCCTCTAACTTTGTGTGTTCTTTTTCAACTTCTCAGTGTCGTACAAAAAAGTATTAGAATCGCATTGCTAGTGATAACCGCGCGCGCCCTGAGTAGCAAAGTGGCACACGTAATTGTTATTTGCATTTTTGATACGGGCGCTCACGCCAAGCCCTATAATTTGAGTTTCTCCCCCGCGAAAGTTAAAAGAGTAATAATGGACATAAATATTGCACCATAGCAAGTTGGCGTCTCCAATCCAGGCGTGCATAAAACAGACGCGACTGTTTCTTATGTAAATTGTTATTAATATTGTTAATATTTAATCAGGATAACTTGTTCGCCGGGCATTGCATAAAAGCTTAACTATGTTGCGCCCGATGCGGTTCGGTGCAATAACAATCCGACGCTGGTGCGCGCTGCGGTGGCGGCCGCCCGCCCGCGAACAATGCCAAACAAACAGGACGAGGACACTGCGATACGAGTTGTTTTACGTTCGTATTCGTTATCTCGGGGGGTCGACCAGGCGCGCGCGATGCAAATTTTATCTCCACGTGCCGCATTTCGAATTCAATCGTTTTTAACGTTCGTTTAATCGATCCCGATGATTAATTCATAATAAACCAAATGAATGCGGTGCGGGGTGAAATGTTTTGAATACGCGCGTCCCGCCGCAATGGTTTCAAATGGCAAATTCATTACGGATTCTTTAATTATCGCTCAGACTGTAAACGCTAAAATATTGAAGCTTTTTAGTCGACTGCAACAGAATAGCAGCAGCCCCCTTTGTGCTTCTTGTTTTTGGTGTAGTCAGCGTGTTGAAAGGCTGTTATTGTGTTGTTTTTACGCTGACAAAGTGTAAACAACGTGTCAAACGGCCGCTGCTAATGCATTGCAATTAAAAATTGAATTTGGCGCGTGCGATGTGATTAATAAATGGCACAAATATTTCGCGCAAATTAATAAATTAAAATGTGAATCATTTATTACGCGACAAAATGAAATGCGCGCGATCGTATCGCGCGGAATTAATATGCGAATGTTATTAATATCGACAAAATGTTAATTAAACACACAGGGTGAGTTGGAGGTGCGTTGGATACGGTGGCTGGAGATAAATACAGCAAAAACAATGCCTTTTCATGTGTTGCCACACGCATGAAAGCTCTCGTCAAAAATCACGCCGAGCTGATATTTATATTTATGCGGTGCTCAGCATTCAGCTGCCACCACCGCTTCTACATTCCACACTTCCTAAAATTATAACAGAATAAATACTCGTTACATGTGGGGAGCGCGTATAATTCCATATGAAAACGCTGTAATCTCACAGAGAGTGCGCAACGCCGAAATGTAGGCTGTTCTTGTGGAAACCACAAAGTTCTCAATTGGAATAAGTATCGCTCGATTTAATTATAATTAGTTGCGGGCGATTATCTTCCCTCGTAAAGGTTGACTTTATGATTTCACTTTCGGATTTGTTATTCTCAGCGTCGAATTGCAGTTGGAAAAACATTTCCAGCTTTATCGCATACACTTAAATAAGTTAATTTTAATTAATTCATAAGCCGATTTAATTAATAGTTGGTTATATAGTGGTTTTACGGTGGAGTACGCTCTGGCAGAAAATTAAATTCATAACATTCCAAATTGAATAGTGATTATTCTAACTTACGTGCAATAAATGTAGGTAGTTTGTAACTAAATGTTTGTAAATGCTGTTTGATTATATTTTTAGCGCGTTCCGTTGAATAAAGTAATATCCGTGTAACGGAACAAAGTTTAAAATTAATGTTGCATCAAATTGGCAGTTGCAAAAAAAATGCTTTGCATTGAATTTTACACGAGTTCAAAGTGCTAGTCACAACCTGCCAGAATGATAGTAATTGACTGACGACTGTGTTTAAAAGCTTTTTAACGAACCGACTAGATGGTGATGGTGGAGGCGCCGGGTCTATTTTTAATGCGAAATAAAATAATGCGCTGGATGGGTACAATGCAAAAGTAATGCACACAGGCAGAAAATAATCAAACGCGACCCACGGTCACATTGGTCTTTGCGCGCGCGGGAGGTGGCTGGGTGGCGGCCGCGGTGGCGGTGGCGCGCGCGTCGAAGCCGCCGAAGCCGACGAGCGGCGCGATGCCGACGTGCGGCGTTCAGTTCCAGTCCAGCCGCGCGCGCCGCCGCCAGCAACCCAAGCCGGCACGCCGCACTCGCCGCCTCCCGCAAGTTTACGCGCGCAAAACTTCGCGTCCGCGCGGACACCGCGCATCGGTGTGTGATTTAATTAAAGTCGTACTTGACTGCCGGCGGCGAAAAATGATAATGACCTGTGACATCCGCGTGGCGTAACCGCAGGACAAGGAGCACGCGAGGGACGTCGTCGCCGAGGACACAAACGCCGTTGATAATGTAAGCAAACTTTCTGCGCTGGAAAAATTCGCCGGCAGCGTCTCAATGATTTTTTTTTGCTATCTCTTATCTTTTTAACTCTTACGCGCGGCGCAACTTAATTAAGAAGGATAAATATTTTGCATGCCGAGGAAAATATGGAAGCGGTCCAATTAAAAATTTACTCGTTTATGCGTCGAGTCGTTTACACGTGTCTCGCGGATTCCTCAGCCACCCTGCTGCGGCACGCAGCCGGCGGTTGCATTATTGCCGGGCGTAAATTTGCGCGCAAGCGGCGAAAAAAAAAAGCATCTGAGAAAGAAATGCCGGGAGGAAAAAAGAAAGGCGCCAAACTCACAAACTCACAATCTCACGCCTTTCGCAAAACACCCTCGCCCCCTCTCATACACAACACCGGACAGGACTCTTATCCAGCCACCTTCAGGCATCCAGGCTTCCTGCCATGCTGCACCAACGCAAAAGAAATAACGCACACAGCCCTAGCAGGGAAAAAAGGAACGAAGTGTGAAGGAGAAGAGCATCAACACAACACCAGGACATGTAGAACACGAGCGCACAAAAAAAACGAAAATCTTGTTAAGCAGATAATTACGGCGCGGGATTTGCATTCCTTAGCATTTTTTATTCATAATGACTTCCTAAATCCTCAAAGGATCTCAGGGCTTGCGCGGTGGCAAAATACAGTCAGTGGGAGCAAATTGGCGGACGTTATCAATCGTTCGCGCCGTGCGCGTAAACACGTGCTGTGGGTGCGGGTCGGCTTGGAGGGGCGTAATTACTTAATTAGATTAATCGCGCGCGCGCAATTTTTTTGTACGTGGGCGCCAGCCATTTGCACCATCGCGATCGCGAGCCACGATCGCGATACGGCGCCGGGACGACAGCGATGATAAAACCAACGCCCGAGCCAAGTTGAAATTACCTCGCACACATTACACACCTTTGCGCAACTTTCCCAGTTTGTAAGTTTTAATCCTTTTCATATTTCATGTTTATCACATACACACACACCCACTTAATAACGAGGTGCACTTTCCAAAGGAGCAAGAAATGTTTTAACATAATTCAAGTTGTGGTGCCACCAACTTGAAAGTTGATCATTTCGTATGGGTTTTATTTGGCTGGGAAAAACATTACACATGATTGAAAATTGTTGTTTTCACGTTAATCAAATGCACATCAATTTGGCTCAATGCACCGGTTAATCAAAAACTCAATGCGCTCTGTAATTTAAATGCACGCCACCAAAAAAAGATGGTATCACGCGTAAATTAATAATGAGCTCAACTGTATCGAATCACTTTTTGAATCATTTTTGGCGAATTTGAATTTAATTTATGCATTATTCAATTTGCGACCCCCCTCGGCAAATGTATGAAATCACAGCGTAATGCATGCATATAATCAAAATATTGAATGCTCAATAAATATGCGCGTGCAGGTTCAACGTTGCGTTGTCAAAATGCTATTGCAGTTGGATACTTTTATCGCAAATTTCAATTATTTATTAAATTAAAACAAATAACGTTGAAATAACTGGCGCTGCATACGACAGGAGAGGGATGTGAGGTGATTTCGTAGCGAATAGTTTTGCCAACGTTGCATTCGAATAGCGAATGGCCCAGTAGGCATTCAACGCACTTTTTGTGTCCTGGGATTTGTCGCTAAAGCACTTTCCCCACTGACGCGGCGGCAATTGAAAGTAATAGAAAGTCATAGAAATGTTTAAAAGCGCCGCGGCGTTCAATAGATATTCCTTGGGCGCAAAATTTTAGAATTTAAGAGATTTCGCGGGCATTCCGCGAATCCCAGCGCCCCGGTTATTGAAATGGAAAGGCGAAAGTGTCGCGCGTTTTTGAATAAAATACTATGGAGCAAATCTCTTTGAAGGGATAAAGTTATGACCTTGTTCGGAGATCTTTCGGCATGAATAAAATCTGAATATTTCCGACTGTGAATTTCGCACCTGAATTCTTCGCGCGCTGCCGCCGGATCGTGAGCGTTATGCTCGGAAATAGTTTTTATGATATCTCATTGCGTGTTCGGTTCAGCACAGGTACGGGGTTCATCCTTTGTTTTCGCCCGGTCCTTCGCTCGGATTTCGCGCACTTTACGCGCGCAGACTTTATTAGAGCGCTCGGGAGAATAAAGTGTTTCATTTGCGAATTTCGTGTAATCACAATAAACGCAGCGGCTATTAATATTTTTATTCCTGTTGGCGCTGCGCAGCGTTGCGCGGAAGCAGAGCAGTAGTAAAATATTAAAGTTGTAAAGGATTCGAATTTTGTGATTTTCCACGGCGCTGGCGTCTCAAGCATTTCGTACTTTGCGAGCTTTGTGCTTCGCGTCTCATGATTTACAATTCCAGATGCGAATTGCAGCGTGTGGGCGGCGGTGGCAGTGGCGATTATTTGCAGAGTGCTCGCCTTTTTTTGCATCGCATCGCATTGCAATCGCAATCGTATTGCTTCCTTTTTTACTTGTTTGCTGCGGCGTGGCATTTATACGTAGAGTTCATTATGAAGCCGAGGGCCGAAATTCCGCAAACGAATAGACCTGCGACGGGCGCCGCTGGCATGGCTGTGCGCGGAGGCAGGCGGCGAGCATTTCTTGAGCGCTCCTTTTGTTTTCGGCGCACGCCGCGCGTCCTTCTGCGTTTTCCAATTTCGGTCGACGCGGAGGCGACCGGCTTGCGAATTTGCGCCCGTCCCGTAATTAAAGCCAATACATCAACATCATGCCCGACCGCCCGCCCGCCAGCCGCCCCCGGCTTACTCGTATTACGCGCCCACTTTGGGATATTTAGTCTTGCGAATTGCGCCCGCCTCACAGCCGCACGTCCTCAGTGTGTCCCACGGACACGGACGGGGGTGGTTGCGAGGCGGGCGGGGGGCGGCTGTCGGTGTCCGGGGCATGCTGGCATCGGACCGCGTAAAAGTTCGCGAAAGTGCTTGCGCCAGCGTTCATTGTTCGCAAAAATTGAAGGCGGCGGCGGCGGCGCGTTCCGCGCCGACACCGAAAAAGAATTATTCCTAGTTTGGGAACTTTCGCCATTCGCCAAGCGGCACTTGTATTATTCACGGCTTCGTAATTGTTGAAAAACGTTAAAGTCTTCGGAGTTGTAAAACAGCCAAGACAAAGAATGAATGAAGGAGTTAATGATTGCAAGAATTGCTGTTGGAGCAACAACAGTCTGCGAAGCACCCGCTGGACCGGCGGAACAGTGGAATGAAATTAAAGCGCAAAACAAAAAAGTACAGGCGCGGCACGCATTTCAGGAATGTGCTTCGATCTATTTGAAGCTTTAGACATTTTGCGAAAGCACTTCTTGGGCGCTGGCGCAGATTAATTGCATTAATTCTCGTTTTGTTTCAGAAGCGAGGCGCTCGCCATAGTCACATGATGTTGCAACGCGGGCGACGCCACATTTGAGTCCCGGGCGGCAGCATAATCCCCGCCCGTGAAGTGTATCTTGATTATATCCCTTCGGCGTTTTTCGCGCCACCAACCGCCAAGGGCGCACATCGACGACGACGGCGCCCGGTTGGGACGTCACGTCACGGACCGTACGATTAATCAATTCGATTTTTTAATTAATAACTTGCCGCACGGCGCAGAGGCGGCTCCTCCTTCGTGGATGTCCGCGTCGCGTATGAAATAATAGCCGCCCCTGCCGTCCTGCGTGCGCTTTGGACAAACCGTGAGTGCGTTGCCTTTTTTCCCTCTTCTGCGCGTCGATATCAAAAAACGTCGCGACGAGGACGGCGTTAATTACCAGCAAGGACGTTCACACACTTCCTCTCTCGCACACACCCACCCACACACAGCATACACACACACACCCGTACGCATCGAGGAAAAAACTCGGCGAATGTGCGCCGCTATATATCAAACGACATCTATTCTAATTAATCATCCAATCGGGTGTCAATAATTAAAAACCAATCGATCTGCGAGGGCGCTCTCGCTTCCGCCACGTGCGCGTACAAATTTTCATTTGAACTCAGCTCAACCGAAACTTACAAAACAAACCGTAAAACGCACCCTGCTGCGCACATACAGCGGAGCTCACCGGCATAAACGAGAGTGTGTGAAGAGTGTGTGAAGTGTGCAAAACGCATACTTTAATTCAGCCGACAGCTGCGATAAATAACAATTTTCGCCAACTTTTTTCTCTCCCGCCGCTGCAGAACTTTTCGCATTCGCGCGGAACGGCGGAACGGCGGAACAGTTTAAAAGTGATTTGTTTAAATTAATTACCAGACGTGAGCGGACGTAAAGAGTCGCAGAAATTGAACACAACAGATAAATTGGTGAAGTGCGCCAACGCCAATCAACAACTTCCACATCGACAGCAACATCCAGCATAATGGCCAACTTTACTCCAGTCGTCATTTTAATTATCGGTAAGTTACGTTTCACCTTTTCTTCCGTACCTCCTGAACATCGTACGCACAGCGTCTGAGGGGTGAGAATATGAGAGTAGTTTTCGTGGAAATTGCCGCGCCGAGCCTGGAGCTCATTTAATTGCGCGTTAATGAAGTCGGCTTTATTAAGTTTGGAATATTCTGAACTTATTTTCCTCATCGTTGAGAGCAACAAAAATGTGTTTCACCGTCTCATGCTCTCAAGGGTATGATTGTAACTTTCTTAGTGGGCTAAGACAAAATTACTTTCGATAATTATATTTTTCTATGATCACCCCTAAAATTGCTTATTACCACACTGACATTGCTTTTCTGTAATAATGGTTTCATTATCTACCAAGTTAGGTGGATAAGGCACCATTATAGAATTTGAATCTTTAAAGCAAGTTGAAATGTGTGATACTCATGATAATTAATTTCGACATGATTTTTTTCTTCGTTGATGGTATATTTTTAACATACTAAACGTCTACACAATTCTAATTATTCAAAATGAGTTTTTTCTTGGATAAACTCACTTTCATCCCGTCGCCTCCACAAACACGAATGTCCAATTGAGAGGAGCATCAAATCAAGACATAATTATATTATTTCTGGTTATAATCTATCACTGTAGCAAATTCAATCAGATACATTCAGCACAGGGCCTCAAATATGTAATTGGCAATTTTCTATGTGCGATAAGTTAAAATTGGAAAATAAAATGTTTTAGGTCAAAATTTGGCGTATTTCATGTTCTCTTCAGCGATGCTCTTGATGTTTCAAAATATATAAGAATTCATTAACTTATCAGCCAATGTATCCATCAAAAGGACGTTCGTGAATTGAAACTGTTTGCGGAGGCGCCGGGATATTATTGAGTTTATCCATTTGACTCTGTGCAGAAAGCATTTCCAATTTTATGATTTTTCTAGGCCTTTGGTATGTCAAAAAAACCAAGAAACTAAGTAAAATCAAATCCCGTCTTTGCGGGAATTAGTTACACACAAAGCCTATTTCTTCACCAAAGCGCTTCAGCACAATACCAAAGTAAACATGTGTAGATATTATTGTAGTGTCGTAAATTTGGTCATGTAGTTAGGTGGATAAGCACCATTATAGAATTTAAATCTTTAAAGCAAGTTGAAACGTGTGATACTCATGATAATTAATTTCGACATGACTTTTTTCTTCGTTGATGGTATCTTTTCAACATACTAAACGTCTACACAATTTTAATTATTCAAAATGAGTTTTTTCTTGGATAAACTCACTTTCATCCCGGCGCCTCCACAAACACGAATGGCCAATTGAGAGGAGTATCAAATCAAGATATGATTATATTATTTCTGATTATAATCTATCACTGTAGCAAATTCAATAAGATACATGCAGCACAGGGCTTCAAATATGTAATTGGCAATTTTCTATGTGCGATAAGTTAAAATTGGAAAATAAAATGTTTCAGGTCAAAAGTTGGCGTACTTCATGTTCTCTCCAACTCTTGATGCTCTTGATGTTTCAAAATATACAGGGTGTTAATAAAAAACTTTACAGAGCTTGGTGGGTGATAGGGGACATCAAAAC
>JARJDQ010028968.1:0-11473 GCA_030264215.1 Geostiba sp. GC000077
GCATGTAAGATGTAGTAACAATTAAATATTACGCTCATTGGCAAGACGAAGAAAATTTTATTTTGAAAAAACAATTGGCGATTTTCAATGTGCAAGAACTCATAAACTTGCATAATTGATAAATAAATGTATTCGTGGTAAGTTGGAAAATTTCATGCTCTTTCCAAAGATGCTATTGCCTGTTTAAAATGTTAACGGATTCATTACGTAATCTACAAAAATATCACAAAAAACACATTCGTAAATAAAAATGTTGGTGGAGGCGCCAAAAGTATTTGAAACTTTGGGCAAGAAAAAGAACAATTTTGCATGATCCAATTTTTCTACACTTTTAGTATGTTAAAAAGGGATCATGAATTAACTAAAAAATTCAAACCCCTTTCGTTGTGGAAACCCCATCACAGAAAAAACTTAAATATTCAATATTTTACAAATATTTAAGTTTCTTTTGTATGCTTTAAGAGATGGAAAGACACTGTGCATTCGTGGCGCTAGTGTCGCCGTGTTCACTACCAGCAGAAGATAGATGTCACCATGCTGCAGCTGCAAGTCGATTTTGGCGATTTCTCCCGCGCCCTGAAAGTATGGACGAAGAAAAACTCCCCGAGCGCACGCTGTTGCATAGTTAGTATGCATACGGCGCGATCCGGCGCCTCAATCATCAGTATACATAACGCAAATGTCTCCCGCATTCGCGCCGCCTTCCTGCCGCCGCCACCCCAACGCCGCTTCGTTTTCCATTACGCGCGCTGCCACCGAAGTTAAAAAGCCGAAATAACTCTTCCTTATATTCGCGCGCGCACCGAGCTGGATAATTTATGAGTATTTATAATGCTGTTACTTCATCCTTCTTTCCTACCATATTTTCTCGTCCTGCTCGTCGAAGGCGCGCACCCGCAGCGCCAAAAAAAACCCTGCCAAACTTGCGAAGATGTGGCGAAGGCAAGGAAATTTAGAACTTGTTCAAAATCCAACGAGTCGTGCTTCAAAAGTCAATCTTTAAATCTTCCCGCAGCGCGCAAGAAATTAGAAATTTCAAGGAGCGCAACTTTTGCCGGTGAGAAAAAGCCAGGGGTAGTTAAGCGCCCTCCAGGTCGCACGTGTCCGTCGACGCGATGGCCGAGCTCAAGCCAAACGTCTTTTTCGTGCCGAGTGCCCGCCGTGACGGCATTAACTTAATAAAACATTCGTTCGTCATTTTCGCCCTTTCCACCGCAAACTATACACATTCAGCAATTCGATCTTGTTGCAAATTGCACATTGTTTGCTTGCGTCGCACATAAAACTTGGGCCTTCACATTATCCTCCGCATCATATAAGAATACAGCGAGGGCATTAAATATTTAATTTTATTGACTGCGCCGACCTCTTGCGGCCCCCGCGCGCTCCAAACACTTCTTAAGAATTAATATTTCAATTTTGCGCCCAACTCACCGGACGGACAACGACACCCTCGGCGAGTAATTGTAATATGTAAAACGACTCCGAGACGGAAATAAAACGCACGAAATGCTTTTCGTTCGTAAAAGCAGTACCACGTATGCGTCTATGTCTCCGGGTGCAGTGTGGAGGCGCCGGGCTTCATTTCGGAAAGATGAAGAATGAACTTTATCTCCGCGACTATATTCTTTAACGGCGGCGACGGAGGGTTGCGACGCGTAATGCATACGCCCGCCACCGAAATGGAAATAAAAAGCACGTTTATTTTATTTCGAACTGGTGTCCTTTAAGGTGACGTTAACTCGGCGGAAATGCCTTGGTGCTAAAGCATGCCTTCTTTTTGCGTAATAAAACCGCGAAGAGGTGTTTCTCCGCTCCGCTCCAGGATGTCTCAAACTCACCAAAAGAAGGCGCTGCCCACAGCAAGCAAATATAAATAAAGTACTTTATGCTCGGGCATGTCCTGAGCTAGCTTTATGACCAATATATACCGGTGAGACTTTACTTTTACCATCACTTTTGGACGCGCGCACGTAGCGCGCAAAGGTGGAAAGTTAAGCTTTGCCTTGAATTTTTCAAGTGACCCCCAGGAAGAGATCATTCCGGGGCAAGATCGGTGTGAATTATTAATTTTCGTGTAACTCAACTCCTTGGGCCTTCGGCTCGGCAACCTTGAGCCGAAGCGAGCGGTTTTCTTATTATTGCAAAAATCCGCACCCTTGTCCCTTTTGTTTTTTGGTGCGCTCACTTTGTTTAGGGTTTGACCATAAAACAAGGTGCCGCCGCTGTCTCGGGGCAAATCCCACCACCGGTAATAAAATACAGTACACATCAGATAATTTCCTGAAGGATTTACAAACATCCGCAATCGTAAAGTTATAATCCTGTTAGACGGCAAGATCCTGCCCAGCCCTTGCGTCGGAAACAGTTCTTTAAGAGGTCTCGTGTAATAAAGGCATTACGCGTGGTGTGAGGAGGGGGGTTGGGAAGGGGTTGAGGGTTGACAACTCCACGCCGAACGGCGCGTCGCCGTTTCGCCTAAAATTGATCTCGAATTTATTACCCTTCGTGCCGCGAACGCAACCACCACGGCTCAGACGTCGACTAAGACTAACTGCATCAGCATCAGACATGTGCAGACATGTTTACGATACATTTCCGATGCAGGATAATGTCGTATTTGGTTGTGTGTTGCAAGATCAACATATTTTTAATAAGATGACATTTTATGCGATGTCAATATTTCAAAAATAATTTAACTATCTTTTATATTCTGCACAGATGAATTTTTGCAATTTAACTCAAAATTTAAAAAAATCTAAAAACGCACCTCGGAAAAATCATATTTTCTAAACATGCTGCTAAAGTACGTACTTATTGGCAGAAAAAAAGTTTTCAAGTTGTACATTATTACAACCCTTATAAAATCTAAATTTGTTAAATTGTACTGCATATCGCTGAAACTCACTCCTTTTAACTTTTATCCTTGATTTCTTTTTACAACATGATAAACTAGTGCTTATTTCTTAAGAGTAAAATTGCTGAGATTTATCATGCGCTATAAGAGGGTGAAAATTCAAAAAAAAATTTGAAATTTTGTAATGCAAGACAAGGCGTCGGCGGCGCGCGTCGCCGGATATATATTTACATATAAATTATTGTCACAAATGAGATTTGCAATATAACGCAACGCCATGTCCTTGCGCCACCCCCTTCGCCAGTCTGCACACGTCGCTGGCGCGCGCGCGTTCCGCGGCTCGTATTTCATTTGTGTACATGCACAGTGGTACATGATGCACACGTGCCTCTTCCTCCTCCTGGCTTCGAATTTAAATTTGCGCTGCCGCAAAAATAAATAACTGGCAGCGCCAAATTAAATCTATGCCGGAGCAATAGTACGGGAGAAATAGGTTTTTAGGTAGGTACTAATTCACACAAAGACGGGGTTTGAATTTTTTTGTTTAATTATTGTATATATCTTTTTAATATACTAAAAGTCTAGAAAAATCTGAGCATGCAAAATGCGTTTTTTTCTTGCACAAAGTTTCAAATGTAGAAACACATGCTTCTGGCGCCTCCACCAACGGACGTGTTTTTTGTAATACAATTGTTGATTGTTGAATTAGTTAAAAATTTTAACATGCAATAGCATCACTGGAAAGAGCATTTTCCAACTTACCACGATAAGAATACTAATTTAACATTATGAGTTATTTATAATTTATTACTCATTGAAAATTTCCAATTATTTTTTCAAAATTATTTTTTGTTTTTCTTGCCAATGTGTGTGTATTTCATTGTTGTTGCATTTTACATGCACTGTGAAGTACAGGGTGACCCTCTGGAGGTTTTATAAATAACATTAAAAAACTACATTCAGCGAAAAAAGAGTAGGTAAATTATTCTTCATAGCCGAGATACAGTGCGGTAAAGTTTTGCTGTCAACTTTGTTTGTAATTATTCTTTTGTATTAATTTAAGTTGTAATTGAAAGATTATTTAATTTGTTACCTATTCCAATTGGAATTGTTGATTCATTGCCAAAATTTCAGAACGAATTGAATTTTAAAATAACAAGTTCTCATATCAATATGGACTTATTATTTTAAAATTCAATTTCTCATTCGATATTGCGAGTGGATCAAAAATTTCAATTGAAATTGTTAACTAATTAAATAACCTTTAAATTAACACCTAAATTAAAATAAAAGAATAATTAGAAACAAAGTTAACAAAGAAACTTTATCGCTCGGTATCTCGGCCAATAGTTTATTCGCTAAATGTACTTTTTTTAAGAAGAATAACGCGCTTAATGGGACACTCTGTATATCAAATTAAAGTAAATTTCACGCTCTTCTCAATGTTGCTAATTTCATAATTGTGGTTGTTCTCATTTTTGAGTTATAGGGCGTTAAATAAAAAAATCAATTTGTAAATTTAAAAGAAAACCTAAAAGAATCGATATATTGAAAACTAAAGTCTAACGGTCCATAGAATTTGGTAATTTGTGTTTGTGGAGGTGCCGGGTGTAGACTGTATTTTACAATCCATGCCAGATTGCTCTAGACTAGTATATTTTGCTTATAATATCTCCTGAACTACACAATCGCAGCAAACTCGGCTGAGAAAGCCAATTACTTTGCGGGCGACATTGGCGTCTTTGATTTAATTAATCGCAAATTAAAGGCATCCTTATAGAGGTGGCTTTGGGGGAAAAAATGTAATTTTCGTTGCTTCCTGTCGCAGCGAAAGGGGCCAGTTTTATAGGTGTCCGAAATAAGAGCGCGCAAGAAATGAGCCACCGTTGGCGTTGTGGGCTCGTAAAACTGATAATAAGGCATGTTTACGACACCTGGAATGTCGTGCGCCTCTTAGCCCTCTGCGCGTCCTCCAAATGGAATCTGTTTTATTCCCTGTCCACCGCTGCCCTTTTCGGACGGAGAGCAGGGGGGAGGGCGAAGGCTCAAATTAACTGCGAACATGTATTAATAAAAAAGTGCTTGCGACTTCGTAAGAGTCATTTCTGCCAAGGGCAAAGGGCAAAGGGCGAGAGTGGATGATAAAATCTCGGAAAGAACTAAAAACTGCCCGAAACTAAAATTACACGCGAAAGTGAAAGTGAGCAACTGCATAAAATATTTCCAAGTAGGAATGATTATTAAAAATATAAGTACCTATGGCGCAAGCGGAAATTAAATACGAGTTATCGAAGTTTTCGTTGCGACGTTGCCGTTCTAGGAATCTTTGCTCCGCTGGTTCTGACGCATAAGTTTTCGGCGGTGATATTTATCACGAGTAGAGGTACTTTTAATGGAGTTATCTTTGGTGGTAAAGATGATAAATTTTGATTGAGTTTTTCGGGTGGGATTCCTTGGGCTCTGCTGCAATGCCTGCAATTCCCGTTACGTTTCATATAGCATAAGCTCCATGGCGAAAGTTTTCAAATTATAAAAGTGGCGTGCGCTTCATCTTTCACTCACCTCGCGCGATCGCCGGCGACCTGTGCGTGTAAAATATGACAAAGGCAATGCTGGCGGACATTCATTGCGAAAGTTCTTTTTTCTTCCGCCCGACTTTTTTGTCTTTTTGCCGTTTTTGAACGCCTGCACTGCGAGAAAGCTTTCCGATTGGTTTTCTTCGGCTTGAAGTGTACAGTGTAGTTTCTCGATCCTTCGATAAGCTGTGCAAGTCACGTAGCAACAAAGTAATGCGATAAAGTCAGGAAGTCAGGAGTCCGGGGACTGACAATGAAGACGCTATCATTAGTTTCAATCAACATATTAATCGAATTTGGACATGCACGTTTCACCCTCCGTTACCTTTCGATTTTCGCTTCGCTTCAAAAACAAAATGCGAAACAAGTGTAATGTTGAGCATGCTGAACTGTGATGTTTCTGGTGTCCGTTAGAGGGCGCTGTCGTGTCACATCGCATTCACTGCCGCTGCCCTCCGAACGCAATGTCCCCTTGTCCCCTTTATTCACTTACGTATGCATTATTTATTTATCGAATGCGTACACTGCGCTGCACGTACGTGCGGGCATAAAAGTCTTCGTCCGCGCTCGTAAATCTTAAAAGGAAGAAGGGCTCGAGACAGCATCATCCAAGTTGAAATCTCTGCGCTATGTTCCAGTGTTCTGGAGTATATAGAGTTGATATCCAATGTGTAGCAATCATAAAACTGGACCTGGACCTTTCTTTCTGCAGAAGGCGGCCAAGGCAGCCTTTGAAATGATTACATGTCCGCACAATCTATATGCAGATGCTTCCGCAGCAGTAATATCGGTCGGGGGCCGGGCCGGTTCAAAGTAAGATGCAAGATTTATTCATTTGCATATTCGTCTCCTCGGCGGCGGCGGTGGCGTCCGTTTGAAGTCGGCAACGCATCTTAAATTATTCATAACATTGTCACCCTAATATATATATCGCCGCCGCTCCCGGAATGTATCCACTTCTCGCACGTTTCGCGCCGCTGCCAAAGCCAAAGCCACTTCGCGCCATAATCAGGTCGAGGCAAATATGTTGTGATATGCGACGTCCCCTTTTCTTATCCAATCTTGCGGGCGCTGGGATTTCGAGTGTCCTCTTGATCCCCGCTTCATTTGCATCCTTTCACACACACGCCGCATACTTATGTTTTGAGAGGGCAAAAATATCTTGTTCAAATGCCAACGCCAACATAACCAAACATTTTTTTTTATAGATAAATACAAAAAATACTTTTTGCAGGTTCACGCAGGAACTACAGGAACAGTAATTTCATTGTCTCTGAGGTGACGTCGTCCTGATGCTCTGATGCACATTCGTAATATAATTTGTGCGTTTGTTTGACCATTCTGGGCTTTGGCATTCGACATTTTCATTTTCTCAGCCTCTATTTTATTTTCCCCTGCCGCTTTCCTGCACTGCCCTCTTAGGGTTGTTTCTCTGCGCGCGTACGTGAGGGCTAACCGTCCATTTCATGCGCTGGGCACCCTCCGCAGAGGGCTCTTAACCTTAAGTTAAACCAAATAGTGTCAAAACATAAAAGGAATAACAAGCACGTGCCTTGCGCTCGCCACGTTGGCTTTCACAACATTTCGTTTCGTTTCATTTCATTTCGACTTATTTGCGCATTTCTCTCGTTTTGCTCTTCCTATTTATCTAAAAGTTGCCACAAAGATTTTACGAATAAAATTGTTCATACTTTTCAAAAACACTTTTAATTTAGAAATAAAATCACAAAAATTACATTTGCAGCATGACACGCCCTCTGTCGAGTATCGTTTTAACTTTGCTCAGCGTTCGTTCCCGTTGCCTCGTATAGGTGGCGCTCGCTGTTCTAAAATGAGTTTTGTTTCGAAGTAAATCATTTATTTTGGTACAACGCCGTGTTTCTTCCTGTAAAAAACACAATATCAATTAAAATAAGAATATTACACTTATACTACACTGTAACTTACTTTTGGCTTCGTTCAGCTGCATCCACATAATGTTTTCTATCTTTCGCAACCATCGCTCTTTAATGTCCGCGTTCTGCGCATCCAATCTGATTTGTAATTTCTTTCCATTACCAATCCTCGATAGTCCAAAGGTGGTTAATTGTCCATGCTCCTTGTTATAGCTAATTTCCTGCACGTCAATGTGCGTAAAATACAAATAATTATCGGTTTTTATCTGCGCAGGAAAAAAAGAATGACATTAGTAAGAATAAGACAATGCAGGAAAAACGTTTTCACGTACTTTATCTCTTTTGGTAATTATCAACTTGTAATTGAAGAGAAACACGACCACATGGCCCTTGATGGGCGTGAGCATTCGGAACGAATTGCGCATGATGAAATTCCCCGTCGATGTGAACTCGAAAGACTTGCCGCGAATCAGGTCCAACTCGAGGAGATCGTTGCCCTTGAGCGAGATGTTTTGAATAAGATTCGCCGCTGCCGAGACATGCAATACTGGCGAGTTATCCTTCTCCAAATGTTTCTTCAGCTTGTTGAGAAGAAGTTCGTATTTACCCAGGCGTTGAATTGGCAGCAGCAGGAGAAGAGAGAGTCCAAGTTTATCGCCGGTTTCAATTTCATTTTGCTAACAAAATAAATGTTTTATTAAAAATGTGATTAGTTTGCTTGATATACTTACAGTAATGACATTCTCAAATTTCTTGCACAATTCCTCTGATCGCGTTTTATTTTTGCAGTAAACTGGATACATCTCAAATAACGGTATCTAAAAAAAGAAGTATCAATATTGTTCTTGATTTTAACACTTTTGTGGATTATCTTTACATTTTTCAGAAATATACATCCAATTGATTCATAGTCAAAGCGAATCTTCTTGATCTCCTTCAACATGTCAGTCGTCCCAATCAATATATCCTCCAACACGCCAAATATAACTAATGTATTCTCTTCGCCAATTTGATCACTCAGCCACTCTTGATATACATTCACAGCACATTGCAACTGCGTGATGTAGTACTCTTCCGAGTTGATCAACTCGTCTACAATGTGCTCCTTGGTGTCCTTGAACTTCTGCACTTCCTCCCTTTCCACGCAATCCTTGGTGGACAGCTTGACGGTGGAGATTTCCGTGTGCGTCGTTTTGTCCTCATTATCAAAGACAGTTAGTTTCGTCTTGTAGTGCAATGCGGTGGAATGCTGCTTCTTACGCTTCGCCATACTGGCATTGACAACAGGTTCATACATCGTGATCGTCATGGTGGCATTTTCAGGATCTTCAAAATCTTCACACTTATCTCCGCTGGAAGTATTTTGCGTTCGTTCACGCTGCGACTGGTGACTTATCGCCTGTGCTAACAAAGTGGGACGCACTATCCCACTGTTCATCACGTCGAAGATGTTTTCATAGGTGTGATGTGAATAACAATCAAGCCTACAAAATGCAACCATCATGAAACACCAAAAATCCCATGTGTTGTAAATGTCACTTACATGCAGTATTCGTCACTGCTTCGAGTTGAGCTCGTTGACGGGGGTGACGAGGTGCGATTTTGTGGGCCTTCTTCATTCTTGGTCGTGCTCTCCGCCGAAATTCTCGTTATGGGCTGCACGGAAATTTGGCTGACCTTTTCGAGCAGCTGAGCCTTCTTCTCGACGTACTCTCCCTGCGCCCTTAATTGCTTCAGCGTTTCGTTCCGCTTTCTCGCACGCTCCAGCTTATCCAACTTGGATACGGGTGGACTGTCACAAACATGTTTATCGCGCAACCTGACACTGTCGCTCTCGAGAAAGTCCGCACTCAGGCTTCTAGTGATCAAATGTAACTGCGCACTAATGTCTCTGATGTCGAACGTGGCATCTTCATGGTCCTTGTCCTTGCCGTCACAATAACTAACATTATTTACACTGCCGCGCCAATTTGCGTAGCTCACGAAGGAGGGACGTTTTTTACCTAATTTTGAGTTATTTGCCTGCTCACTGAATACGGCCTCCTGCACGTGTGCAATCTCCTCGAATTTGCTCACCAACTCCAAGACTGACTTGCGTCTCACTGGCTTCGCCATTTCGCTGAGTCTCCTTCGTGAAAACTGACGAACGCGACGACTTTATCGAAAACTGCAGACTGCACCAGGTACACAGTAAGGATATATATTCAATGGCGATTACTCATGTCCCACCAATTCTGTAGATAACATGCTGATAAGCACAAGTGTCGATTAATTAGTTATGATAAATGTCCAATATCAATTAATAGTATTGTAAAAGGTGTGCATTCTATTTGACTTTATTTTAAATCCAAAAATGATACATTTATGCCTCTCAATAACAATGCGTAAAATTAATCAACGTTCAGCTTTCGGAACGATCCTTCGACACCTTCGATGCCGAAGAACTCCTGAGTAGTCTTTGGCTTGCCGGGACGCAGCTTCTCATTGGTGCCGTACTTTTCGTCCTCTTTGAACCATTTCGCATAGCTTTCAACTTTCGTCTTCCAGAAGTCTAAACATATAGCACATTAAATCCATATAACCTCTATCACAATTTGATACAAACCTGTTAACTCTTGAAGTGTTGGACCATTTCCTCCATACTCTTTGGGCAGGTCTTCTTTACGTACAGCCTTGTAAAACTCATCCAGGTTATTCGTATTATGGACTTGCATCTAAAATAATTTTGTAATGTTTCTTATTTCATTGTGAAAAGACAGGTATCTTACCCGACTTTTCATCTTTTCATTCAGGAAAGGCTTCATGATGCCATAGATGACCTCAAAGAAGCTCGGAATGTTCAGCATGTGCATGCCCTTTGGACGTACTGGAAGAGCATCCTGGAAGTACTTCATCGCCTTCTTCGTGAGTGCTGGCGAACCCATGTGCGCCATAGTAACACCCTTCATATCCTGCATCATCTGAGTGCCACAAACAATCGCCTGGTCGTCCTCTTGCAGAATAATATCAATGAGCATCATGTTCACTTTGAAGAGGTTCTCCATCTTGATTTTGTCGGGATCATACGAGCTACTGCGCATCACCATGAGGCGCGGTTGAAGTTCATCTTCGGTGTTCGGCATCGGCAAAAATACGCCCATTTTGAGAATCGCCTGAATCTCTGGCGCAAACGGATCGCGATTCTTAAACATATCGGAAAGCAACGTGCGCAGCGTGTAATAGAGCTCCAACTTTTCCTTGGTGCGCTCCAAGCTGAACTTGCATCCGCGCAAAAAGGTCAAAAGCGATTGGTCATCTAAAAGAGTGTCATATCCATGGCCGTGGTTACTACGCAGAGTGTTTGATTGTGATTTGTCAAGTGGGTACCTGTCCTAGCAGTGATGTACTTCTTCTGCTTCAACCACTCCCGGATCGCTTTGATGTCGTCGGGAATCCGAGGGATATCTTCGTACAACTCTTTGCAGGCCTTCTCCTGCAGGCCCTTGGACAATGGGCGTACTTTTGCCATGTTGTTCAGAACTCCGGACCAGTCACGTAATCAACCTGCGCGTTGGAACTGACATAACTCCACGCCACAGCCGAATCTCTTGGCTTGCCTACTGATGATCAAGTGATACACCGATTAGATAAGTTGCTAAACCAAATAGTCGTAATCCGTGAGCGATAATTCACCAAAACACTGCAATATCGAAAAAAAAAAAAATGGTGCACTTTTCATTCGCACATGGCAGCACTTATCAATCGAAGACATTTCAATTGTAAATAGACTTTGTTTGCTCAGAATATGATTGTATTTACAAAAAATGATACTTCCAGATTATGTAGTGTATGACTAATCAATAAAATTCATCTAGAGTACACACTTTTTAAATAATATGGCTAAATTCTTTTATGTACTAACATTCTAAATATCACATAAAAATAGTTACATCTTACTTCGAGACGTTCATCATCTCGATAACAAGTCATGTGTGTGTATTTTTGTTTTTTATCTATCGATACTATCGAAAGGTCAGTTAAGTGTAAATAATAAGTGCGTTAACAAACAAGTAACATTAACTTAATCCATACATTAAAAGCACAAATAAGTAGTGTAACAACATAGACTTTTATAGCTAATAGGCTAATACTAAGGATTATCTCTA
>JARJDQ010028978.1:0-11914 GCA_030264215.1 Geostiba sp. GC000077
ACAACTGATTCAATTGCTGGGATTTTAGCCTCACCAAAAAAGCGGGATTTCTCTGTAATTATTCGAACGATTAATTCCATAATTAAACCGTATCTTCTCATAACACTAGAGAACCAATGTGCAAAATTTCAACTTCAGATTCCAACTGGATCATAGTCAAATCGTGTGCACAAGTATACAGAAAGACAACTGATTCAATAGCTGGGATTTTAGCCTCACCAAAAAAGCTGTTTTTCTCTGTAATTATTCGAACGATTACTTCCAAAGTTAAACTGTATCTTCTCACAACACTGGAGAACCAAAGTGCCAAATTTCAACTTCAGATTCCAACTGGATCATAGTCAAAACGTGTGTACAAATATACAGAAAGACAACTGATTCAATAGCTGGGATTTTAGCCTCACCAAAAAAGTGGGATTTCTCTGTAATTATTCGAACGATTACTTCCAAAACTAAACTGTATCTTCTCAGAACAATAGAGAACCAAAGTGCAAAATTTCAACTTCAAATTCCAACTGGATCATAGTCAAAACGTGTGCACAAGTACACAGAAAGACAGAAAGACTTTTAGCCTCACCAAAAAAGGAGCATTCTGGGCGACAGATCATCTCGAGAACTATACCATTCCGTTTGAACATAAAAACGGCTCTAATCGCCCTTATTTTGACACGTTTAGACAACCACCTTAAAGTCTGCGCTAATCGCGGGCAATAAATGATTTTCTGCTTGCATTCAGTGTGGTTGTGGTATCGCGAAAAGAGTGTATGAAAATTGTATCGCCAGCTGCTGCGTTGGCAAGCGCCGAAAACACACAAATACGGAAACACATCGCAACAAACAACGCAAGGCATAATATTATAATTTATACGCCTGTGCGCCGGCGCGTCTTAACTCCCAAGTTTGTTTGAAAAGGCAACCGGCTGAGAAGGAGCGAAATACAGCGCACCAAAGCTGCGATGATTTCAGATCTCCGAATGTTATAAGCACTCTGGGGACTCTGGGGACTCGGTAAAGTGGCCGCTGAGAGCCGCCACCGCCGCCACCGCTCCAATTGGGATCGCGATCCGCAATGCCGAAATCGGCCGAACTAGTCGAATGCCGCAAGTCGTGCGTGAAACTTCAACTTCTACCCGAATGGGCGAGCTCTGCATCGCGCAGGATGCTCAACTGCTAAGTTGATGTTATGACACCAACACTGAACAATATTTGAAATTTGAACAGAAACCAACCAACAAAAACAAACAACAACAAAAACGTGCGATAAACAGTGACATTGCAAACATAAACATAAACGCCACCATTATTAGTGACAACTTGTGACTACTTTAAACACATACAGTGTTAACATTTTTCCCTCCAAACAAAAGCAGTGATTCGAATATAATGGGAATGGAGACGATGGAGTTCTTCCAAGATTGGGACAAGGAGGAGACGGAGACGACGACCACCACGACCAAGACTACCAAAAAAATTGTAAGCTGCGAGTGCCCAGATGATTCCAGAATCAAAAAAAATCATGGATTTGAATATACTTAGTTGGAAGTGCACTTACAGCGCAATAAGTGCACGCCACGCGCTCAAAGTGGATAAACATCTTGACCTTGTCCTGAGCTTTGACGCTTTGAGCGTTTCCAAATTTGCGCTCGCACCCAAAATAATCGCGCTCATGCCCAATCATGCAAAACTGTTGACACATCATCACACGCCAGGAATTATTAGATTGAAACGCCAGCCGCAAAAAGTTCCAAGATCCAAGATGTTTGCAGCGTAAATATGTTTTATGTGCTGGTGCGGTGGAGTATTTTGGAAATCATGCAACTTCCGCGAGACTAATAATAACGTTTTGCACTTGAGACCGTGTGTGTGGCGAGTGATGCGCGATTTTTTTCGCTGGTGGATTCGCTTCAAGCTTCAAGATCATTCGGAATTGATTTCGATGCGTTGCGAGGTTGAACACGAACACGATTTTTGCGCCGCCTGAGGAAAATGCGAAAAACGTACAAATTGCCACAAAATTGCGACGCGTTTGCCAAGTGATATTTTTCATATCATGATTCACTATTTATATTAAGCAGAGTGAGACAGTGTGAGCTTTTGAATGAGCGTTGTGTTGGAGGTTGGTTGCGAAACACTATTATCGTGTTTATTTTATTACCATATTCCATTATTCCATAGTGGTTGGACATTATATCATGATGGTATCATGGAATAATTTATACTATTTACAAACATATAGCGTGTGGCATATTTCACGAGAGGATACTTTACTATTCACTGGACTTGCTATCTCCATTTCTGTTCCTTCTCATTTTGCATTTTGAAATAGGGTGTATAAATTTAATATATTCATATCGTATTGATTGACCTTTTAAAAATCCTATTTAGAAGTCTGTAACAACTGACAAACGAGAATGCAGTGTATAAACCGATCGAGCATTGAGCAACCATGGCTGACCATCATAGAAAATTCTGTAGAATAATGTTTCTCTTCGCAGTTTTAATAACATGGTTTCAATGTAATGTGGAGTCTTCAACATCAACAGAAATGTTCGCGACTACCATTGATAACGCTTTCTTCTACAAGTATCATTTGCGAATCTATTTGACAACTGACAACACTCTTTACCTGAGTGTATTTTACAATCTTTTTGGAACAGTCCAGTTTGCAACTTCGTATCAATCAGATGGTGACTTTGCCTCAAAAGGATACTTGATAGTCGGCGATAACTTTCAAAGTTTGAAGAATCTTGTCGACAGCAGAACCTTCAGAGTGCAACGGACTATGTATATTGTTTATTTTATCAACACTGAGGATGATATTCCTCCGGAAGGCATAGACCACCTTTTTCGTAAGCATCATCCTTTCAAAACGATGCTTACCGTGGGTGGAATGGATATTGTAGTGAATAAAATCTACATCAACTGTACTACGAAATGGAAGGAAACGAACATTACCAAGATGCATGTTACGTCACTTAGAAAGGGAACGAACGTATCCGAGAGGTTGAAGGCTTGGGAGCCGGATTTTAAGGCTTCTAACAAGGTTTTTAAAGTAGTCGCCTTTGATTGTAGACCGTACGTTTACTACAATGAGAAACGAGGTTTCTTCGGAGGCTCGGAGAAAGATCTCTTTGAGTTGATCATGGAGACAACTCACTGGCCATTCCGATTCGAACCGAGAACACCTGGATATCACGTTGGAGCGTTACAAGAACTCGAAAATAAAACGGCTGATGCAGCTCTTTGCGCCCAATTTCTAGGACCACTTATGGAGTACCAAATTGATCGTACCAACGGTCACCATCAAATATGTCTTTCTTTCGTTGTTCCGAAGCCGAGAAGACTTCCAATGCCAACATTTGTGTTTCAACCGTTTAACCTTAAAGTATGGCTTTATGTTCTTCTTGGAATTGCAATTCTATCTTGCTTTTACAATATCAAGAATAAAGATTTGTTGCTGTCATTGCTCCGAGTCGTACAGCTCATCATTGGCAGCTCCAATCCGTCATTTCCAAGTGGAGTATTTCTCCGATGGATGACCACTTTGACAGCGTACACTGGAATTCTACTGTGCACAATGTTCACGGCATCTTTTGCGACCATCTTTCGAAGCCCTCGATACACGAAGGCAATATTAACCCTTAATGACTTAATGGAAAGAAATTTAACATGGGGCGAGACTCTACACTCCTCGTATATCCTTTATGAATCGTTAGTCAATGAACGATTGAGTCCTTTGATGAGGCAATTTAAATTATATTCCTCCCAAGAGACGAGGGATAAAGAGTTTCTAGAGGACAACCTCACCATGGCAGTGCATGTTTTAACGTATGATTTTGTTGGAAGGATTGAGAGTTTAAATGTGGATTTACTCAAACGATTGATGTTGCTGAAAGAGTGTTACTCGAATATGTACATCGTCTTCCCTCTGGTGTTGAATTCACCGTTCCAGAGGATTATGAATGATAAGATATTGCTTATTCGAGAGTTGGGTTTTATTGATTTCTTCATCAAAAAATCAAAAGCGCAGAATTACCATTCATACAAAAATGTGCATTGGTTATACACTGTATATTCAGATGAGTATGAATATTCCGATTTGAAATTAGAAATACTTTCGGGGGCGTTTTATTGGCTGGCGTTTGGATATACTATAAGCATCCTTGTGTTTCTTTGCGAAAAATGTTATAAAAGGCGCGCTCATAATTTGTTCTAAACAGTTCTTGAACATTGCCAATGTATTTGTATACATTCAATAATCAGTCGACTTTATGTGTTTGTGATTGACGAACTTTGCATAAAGTCATATACTTTATTAAATAACATGTTTCTTCACTAGATCCATCACGATAAACTGTGGGTAAACATAGTTCCAAGTTCTAATCACTATCATTCATCATATTATCTAGATGTCCCATTCCTCGTTATATATAACTGTAATTTTGACCACATTGCCCAATTGCCGAAGCTTTCTTGTTTACCCTTCACCGTATTAATATGAGACAGTATGTTGTTCATTAAAGTAGTGTTGATGTTTGCATTGTTGCCTATTCTACTATATAACGTATCTGCTGAACCCGTCGATTATTGGAGGTCAATTTTTGCCACCACAATGAACAATGCCTTTCCTTACAAGTACAACTTGCGAATTTATTTCGCAACGAATAATACTCTTTACTTGAGCGTTTTGTACGAACTGTTTACGTCAGTGGAATATGCCGTCTCATACCAGGAAAACTCTAGTTGTCCTACCCAAGGATACCTGATAGTCGGCGATGACTTTGAAAGTATTAAGAACCTCGTGGGAAGCAAGTTTTTCAGAGTGGAAAGGACCATATATATTGCTTACTTTCTGAAAGCTGAAGATATGATCCATCCAGTTGAGATTGACAACCTATTTCGGGAGCAGGAACCATTCAAAACCATTTTTTCCATGGGGGGATTGGATATTGGAGTAAACAAAATCTACATCAACGTTACCACCAAATGGAAGCGACCTGAAATTGCAAACATGCACGTCACGTCACTCAGAAGAGGTACCAGTCTTTATGAAAAGTTATCCTACTGGGAACCTGATTTCAAAGCGTCCAATAAGGTCTTTAAAGTGGTAGCATTTGACTGTCGACCACACGTTTACTATGATGCAACACGTGGGTTCTTTGGCGGGTGGGAGAAGGAAATGATGGAGTTGATCATGGAGAAGACCAAGTGGCCATACAGATTTGAGAC
The DNA here is from genome assembly GCA_030264215.1 of Geostiba sp. GC000077. Lineage (NCBI taxonomy): Eukaryota > Metazoa > Arthropoda > Insecta > Coleoptera > Staphylinidae > Geostiba > Geostiba sp. GC000077. The sequence continues at coordinate 5,230 of JARJDQ010028978.1, forward strand.
CAGAACGCCAGGTTATTATGAGAAGGCCATGCAGGAAGTTAACATTGGAATAGCTGATGCTTCCATTTGCGCAGTGTTGGAAGGACCACTTTTGAAATACAAAACGGATCGTACCAATGGTCATCTTCAAGCGTGTCTCACCTTTCTGGTACCGAAGCCAGAGAGACTACTTATGGAAACATTTGTTTTCCAGCCATTTGATTTCAAAGTGTGGTGTTGTGTCTTCATTGGAATCACATGCCTTGCCTGGATATACAATATCAAAAAGAAGGATTTCTTGTTGTCTTTTCTGAGGATTATGCAACTCATCATGGGCAGTTGCAATCCAACATTTCCACCTGGTGTATTCCTCAGGATCATCACCACCTTGACATCGTATGCGGGCATTCTCTTGTGCACAATGTTCACGGCATTCTTCGCGAGTATCTTCCATCATCCCAGATACTACAAACCGATATCAACGTTGAATGATCTGCTTGAAGAGCATCTTCCATGGGGTGAACAATTTAATACTTCCTTTCTCCTATACGAATCCATTTCAAATGATCGACTGCGACCTATATTGGACTCGTTTATCTTATATCCTTCTGTCGAAGCAAGGAATGCGGAGTTCTTCAGGTCCAAGCTCATTATGTCTGTGCATACTATTGGACAAGGACTCATTTCAAAGATTGATAGTTTACAACTTGATACACTTAAACGATTGATGCTATTGAAGGAGTGCTACGGACAAATGTACATAGTTATTCCGCTTGTGTTGAACTCACCGTTCCATCGAATTTTAAATAAGATGACGTTGCTTATCCGCGAATTTGGATTTATTCATTACTTTCTCAAAAGGACGAAAGAGCTAGATTTACAATTGTATAAAAATGTACATTGGCTCTACACACCATATTCGAGTGAATATGAATATGCAGATCTGAATGTAGAAATACTTTCGGGGGTATTTTATTGGTTGTCTTTTGGAGTAAGCGTTAGCCTTCTTGTGTTTATATGTGAACTGCTTTATAACAAATTTGATTATAAATTAGGATCGTTGATTAAAAATCTTTGGCACAGATTCACATAAATGAAAAGTAAAAGTCAGAAATAATATAATAATCGCGGCCGCGAACTCGTCTTTGCAGCTTACGATGCTCGACCGATGAACACAACTTTGACACTTGCACACATCGTAAACAGCTGTTTGTTTTTGAGGCGCAGCCGGTGCAGCGCGACACCAGCGCCACCTGGGACGAGTACTTTTATGGTCATAACGCATTCATAAAAGCACTCCTTTTTACATTGTTTAAATGGGCTGCCAATTGTGAACTAAACTCATATAAGCACTCTTGGGATGCGATAAAAATATATAAGTAATAAAGTTGATTAACGATTTAGATTAGACACTTGAATTATTGTTTAGTTAATTAAACAGTATTGGTTTATGTTTGCAATTATGCAAAGTCCGCAATTCCGCAAAGTTTTATAAAGTGGGGACTCCATAAATTGTTACCAGTAGAGTGATTTTTTGCTACAAATTTAAGTACATTGTATGCAATTTCTTGATCATTGAAAAATTGAAATACATTTCCATAAATACCTATACGAATGCATATTAAACGACTTTTTGTTTTTATGATGATTAGCGTACTTTGCATAGAATCTACTCCCTGACAATAGAAACATACACTTTCTGAAATAACATGTTACATGATCACGCATATAATGGTATACTTAGCACTGAGCTTGTTACCTAGATGTCCCAAGTCACATTACTCATATAACTTTCATTTTCATTTTAACCAGATCGTGGATAACCCTACACAGGGCATATTGCGATATTGCAAACTCAATATGAGGTTCATTAAAATAGTGTTGATCTTCGCATTGTTGCCTATTCTATATAACTTTAAATACGTGTCGTCAGAGCCAGTCGATTATTGGAAGGGAATTTTTGCCACCACAATGAACAATGCATTTCCTTACAAATACGACTTGCGAATTTACTTTGCAACGAATAATACTCTTTACTTGAGTCTTTTGTACGAACTGCTTCGGTCAGTTGAGTTTGCCTTCTCCTACCAGGCAAATTCTAGTTTCCCAACCCAAGGATACCTAATAGTCGGCGATGACTTTGAAAGTATTAAGAACCTCGCGAGGAGCAAGCTCTTCAGAGTGGGAATGACCATGTACATTGTTTACTTTCTGAAAGCTGAAGATATGTTCGCTCCAGTTGAGATTGTTAACGACCTATTTCGGGAGACTGAACCATTTAAAACAATTTTATCCGTGGGAGGATTAGATATTGGAGTGAACAAAATCTACATCAATGTTACAAAGTGGAAGCTGCATGAAATTACAAACATGCATGTTACATCACTCAGAAGGGGTACTAGCCTTTATCAGAAGCTGTCCTACTGGGAACCTGATTTTAAATCTTCAAATAAAGTCTTTAAAGTGATAGCTTTTGACTGTCGACCGAACGTTTACTACGATGAAAAGCTTGGGTTCTTTGGCGGATGGGAGAAGGAAATGATGGAGTTGATCATGGAAAAGACCAAGTGGCCATACAGATTTGAACCGAAAACACCAGGTTATCAATTTAAGGGCATGCAAGAAGTTGAGAATGGAACAGCTGATGCTTGCATCTGCGGCATAATGGTGGGACCTGTAATGCACTTTAATACAGATCGGACGAATGGATATCTTCAAGCGTGTCTCACCTTCCTAGTTCCGAAGCCAGAGAGACTTCCTTTCGAAACATTTGTTTTTCAGCCGTTTGATTTTAGAGTCTGGATTTCTCTCTTTATTGGAATCACATGTCTATCTTGGACATACAATATCAAGCAGAGAGATTTCTTCTTGTCTTTTCTGAGGATCCTACAACTCATCATAGGCAGTTGTAATGACACCTTTCCAACTGGATTATTCCTCAGGTTCGTGACCACTTTGACATCGTATTTAGGAATTCTGGTGTGCACAATGTTCACGGCATTCTACGCGGCTATCTTTAATCATCCGAGATACTACAAACCAATTTCAACGTTGAATGATTTGCTTGAAGCGCATCTTCCATGGGGCGAACAATTCAATATCACCTACCACCTATACGAATCAATTACAAATGATCGACTGCGGCCTATAATAGACTCGTTTGTTGTGTATCCTTCTGTCGAAGCTAGGAATGCAGAGTTCTTCAAGACCAAGCTCATCATGTCTGCTCATATTATAGGACAAGGACTCATTTCAAAGACGGACAGTTTAAACCTAGGTACGATTAAACGATTGATGGTTATGAAAGAGTGCTACGGACACATGTACATGGTTATTCCTATGGTTTTGAACTCACCGTTCAAGCAAATTTTAAATAAGCAGATATTACTTATCCGCGAATTTGGTTTCATAGATTTTTATCTCAAAAGGGCGGTGAAACTGAATTTGCAATTATTTAGAAATGTACAGTGGTTGTATACACCATATTCGAGAGAATATGAATATGCAGATCTGAATGTTGAAATACTTTCGGGGGCATTTTATTGGTTGTGTTTTGGAGTAATCGTTAGCTTTCTTGTTTTTATATGTGAAATGCTTTACTACAAGTTTGGTTATAAATTACGATTGATGATTAGAAAACCTTTAGGACAGATTCATATTAATTATGAATAAAAGTCGCAAATAAAATGTTCGTAGTGCAACGAACTAGGCAAACGGGCACATTCTTAATTTGCCTTATTTTTTCCTATTGTTTAATAGACACAATGAAGTGCTAAATTTGATAAATTATTTAGATTAGGCAGTTATAATGTATTGTTATGAATTTAGGAGATGTGCTTTGCTGAGTAACCGGTGTTGGTAATTATGGCCATAGTTATTTTTATTCCACATATTCGAAATTTAAAAAAATACAATGATACACAATTACCTGGCTTGCCTAAAGTAGCATGCTTTTTGTATAAACGAAATTTTGTATTTGGATTTACTCAAACGATTCAAGTTATTGAAGGAGGTGTTGAATTCACAGTTCAAGAGGATTTTCAATAAAAAAAGATGGTACCAATTTTCCTAAAATGTCCAAATTATTATTATAAGGATGGCTTGCATTATAGATATAGGCTATTGCTGTTGCTTTCCGATGGAAAAATTTCAATCGTATTCCCAATATCGACTTTATGTGTTTATGATTTCATGATTATGCAGAGAACCATATACTTTCTGAAATAACACGATACATTATCGCACACATTACGGTAAAAAGTCTAAGCGTGGGGCAAACAAAATGTAATTATATTTATTTATCCTGTTACCATTGCCATGCCACGTTACATAACTTTACTTTTATACTATTTCGCGTCATATGCAAAATGTCGTTCATTAAAGTAGTGTTGATCTGTACATTGTTGTCTATTCTGCATAACTTTAAGAGCGTATCTACTGAGCCCGTAGATTATTGGAAACCAATTTTTTCCACCACAATGGATAATGCTTTTCATTACAAGAACAATTTACAAATATACTTAGTAACGAATAATACTCTTTACTTGAGTGTTTTCTACAAATTGTTTACGTCAGTGGAGTTTGCAGTCTCCTACCAGGAAAATTCTAGTTTTCCTACTCAAGGATACCTGATTGTCGGCGATGACTTTGAAAGTATTAAGAACCTCGTGGGAAGCAAGTTCTTCAGCGTGGAAAGGACGATATACATTGCTTACTTTCTCAAAGCTGAAGATAGGGTCCTTCCAGTTGAGATTGACAGCTTATTTCGGGAGCAAGAACCATTTAAAACAATTGTATCCGTGGGGGGATTGGATATTGGAGTGAACAAAATCTACATCAACTTTATCACAAAATGGAAGCGGCCTGAAATTGCAAACATGCATGTTACGTCGCTCAGGAGAGGTACTACTCTTTATCAGAAGTTGTCTTACTGGGAACCTGATTTTCAATCTTCAAAAAAAATCTTAAAATTGATTGGTTTTGACTGTCGACCGCATGCTTACTATGATAAGAAGAGTGGTTTCTTTGGCGGGTGGCAGAAAGAAATGATGGAGTTGATAATGGAAAAGAACAAGTGGCCATACATATATGTAGCCAGACCGCCAGGTTATTACGAAGGGGCTTTGGAAGAAATTCAGAATGGGTCAGCTGATGCTTCAATATGCGGCATAATGGTGGGACCTTCAATGGATTTCAAAACAGATCGTACCGATGGTCATCTTCAAGGTTGCCTCACCTTCATAGTACCGAAGCCGGAGAGACTTCCTTTGCAAACATTTGTTTTCCAGCCGTTTGATTGCAAAGTCTGGATTTGTCTCTTCATTGGAATCACAAGCCTTTCTTGGATATACAATATCAAGATAAAGGACTTCTTTTTATCTTTTCTGAGGATTCTGCAACTCCTCATTGGCAGTTGCAATCCAACATTTCCAACTGGATTTTTCATCAGGGTCATGACCACCTTGACATCGTATGCGGGCATTCTTTTGTGCACAATGTTCACTGCTTTTTTCGCGAGTATCTTCCGCCATCCCAGGTACTACAAACCAATATCAACATTGAATGATCTGATTGAAAAGCAGCTTTCATGGGGTGAACAATACAATGTCACCTTCAAATTATACGAATCAATTTCAAATGCTCGACTGCAACCTATTATGGACTCCTTTGTCTGGTATCCTTCTGCCGAGGCGAGGAATGCAGAATTGCAAAAGACCAAACTCTTCATGTCTGCGATTACTCTAGGACAAGGAATCGTTTCAAAGATTGAGACTTTAAACCTCGATACACTTAAACGAGTTATGTTATTGAAGGAGTGCTACGGTCAAATGTACATAGTTATTCCGCTGGTGTTGAACTCACCGTTCCAGCGGATTTTAAATAAAATGATATGGCTCCTCCGTGAGTATGGTCTTATTAATTTTTATCTCAGAAGATCGAAACAGCTGGATTTCCAATTGTACAAAAATATACATTGGCTATACACACCATATTCAAAAGAATATGAATATGCAGATCTGAAGTTGGAAATTCTTTCGGGGGCATTTTATTGGTTATCTTTTGGAGTAAGCGTTAGTTTTGTTGTGTTCATGTGTGAAATGCTTTATTATAAATTTGGTTATAACGTAAGATTGTCGATTTTCTCTTTAAGACAATTATATAGCAATGAGGAATCAAATGTTCGTAGTGCATCGAACTTTAGAACCTTACCTAAAGTAAAGACGCGTATTTAAATAACCTAAGAAGTTCATATTGTTAAGACAATTTGTTAAGCAATAAATCAAATGAATATATCTACAAAACACACTGAATACTGTCCGCAGAGTTGATATTTCTACAAAAGCTAAATTGGATACGAGAAGTCAAAATATAAGTGTTTTTGTGGATTACTTTGTAACCGGCTATCTATAACTGGCAAATAGCATATCACATCTATTTGCCAGTTATAGGATTCAAATACTGTCAGTATATTATTAAACATTACTATTTTCTGTAATATCTTGTTTATTAATATCACATTACATAAGAATTTCATGTGTACATTATTATAAGTGATTGATATTTTTTAAGTGTGGACTTTTAAATAAAATTGTAAAGAGTCGACACTATACCTTAACTCTTGAAATGTTAAAGGTGATGTTTAAGGTGCTTTTAGTCTTCAAGTTGTTGATGCTCCTGGCATGTTTTGAATTCTCGTCTACAAAAA
>JARJDQ010028980.1:0-14156 GCA_030264215.1 Geostiba sp. GC000077
GTAGATTCAAAAATAAAATTATTTCATGTGTAAACATAAACACGTTTTGAAATCAGTCCAGGTTGGGTGCACACGTTCACTTTTGAGATTAACGTAGGCAACCAAGTATACACCTACGTGGTTACTGAGCCGCGCGAAATTTAAATTTATTTTGAAACTAAAGGTATTTCAGAGTAAATATAAAGAAAATCCGTCTACAAATGTAATTAAAAAATACTTAAAAGTGGCTATAAAACATTAAAATCGATGCGCCACAGCGAAGTTCATCAAGTTCATCAACAAAACAAGGAAATAGGAAATAAAATAAAGAAACCACAGGTTTAATTGCAAATGTCACCTGCGCCCTCAGCAGGCACATTCTCGATGACTGTGACATCGAGTTCGTCGTGTTCCATGTTGTCCTCGGAGCTGACCGAAGGCCGCCGTTTGGTTGGATCGCTCTGGGGATCGGAGAAGAGATCACTCTTTGGCGCAATGCTCGCTGCTGGATTGTTGATCACCACATCGCCTTTGCAATTATTTACGCCCGTTACGTCTTTGATCTCGACATCTGGCAGCCTGGAAAATACGAATGTTATTTCAAACATGTTATTTTATTCAACTTTAACAAACTTACACTTCCAACAGTTTAAAATCGCCAGAGCTTTTCGTCTCGCCAACATGCGAATTTGTCTCCACACACAATCCATAGTCGAAACAATCGCGAAATTTGCAGTTCTCCGCTTTGAAGTTGCACAAATCGTAGATCTTCACGCCAACATTCGCCTCGTAAATATCACAATGCGCGAGCGCAATCTGCGAGCCCGAATTGCCAACAATCGCGGTGAAAAACCCTGCAATCTCGCAATGATCCATCTCAAGCTGGCCACCTTTCAAAACAATAATCCCCTGGTGCGTTGAAGACTTGTTATTGCCATGCAGCTTGCAATTTTTCAGCGTTACCTTACCAGCACGAATCAAAATACCGCATTGCGAGTTTGACGCGTTGATCGTTAGATTTTCAATGGTAACATTGCCGCGAAAGTCCAACATAATGTCCTCATTAGTTGATCCTAGACTTGTATCGTTTTTCTCATAAATACCCTTTAGTACACCGCCGCATTCCAAGCCGCTTGTGTTTTTGATAATATGATGTGATTGATTCAAAAGTATGGTGTCCTGTGAGCCAAGATTCTCAAGGATATCATTCAGAGAGTTTGTGAACATGAAATCCTCTTTGAGGTTTGGCTCCTGCTGCTTTAAGTGCTGCAGGTAGCTGATACAGTCATCCAGTTTGCCTTTGGGGAATACCACCCAAGTTTGTGGCATCTTTTCTTCCTTTGCCTGCCTCTTCTCACTCCTTTGAATGACAATATTTCTTGTAATGGGATTCTCTAGAAAAACCATCTCACTTTTAATCTCCACCAGCTCCATGTTCAATGAGAGCAGTCTCTGCACCTGTGCATCATTTGTATCATCAAGCTCAACATTGTTCTCTGCAATATCATATTGCAGGTTTTCCCTGTGAATTTGAATGCGCCGCGCTTCGGTTAACAGCGTCTTGATGTGCTCGGCCGTCTTGCGTGGAATCACACCATTCTTCATGTCATAGTACAGACGCAAACGGCTGCTTAGATTGTTTGAAAGATAATCTGAATCATCATCATCATGGTCCCAGGGTAGGAAAACATGTGTGTAGAAGAATCTGTACATGTCTATCACATTTGCTGTTGCTAGTGTATCAAGTGCAACAGTTTTATCTTGTTCTCTTGTGGGCCATAACTGCACCAATGGCACAAAGTGCTGCTCAGCAATCTCAATATCATCCTGCACCCCAATTACCTTGATGTGTGCAGACAGGTCATCAAAGTCAATGGATGCAACATAGACTAGTATTAAGGCAGGAAAGGGTATCTTCAGCTCTTGGCAGGTAAGGCGGGGCACCTTCCAGACTGCCTGCCATCCGCTTGAATCGATTTTTAATTCAAGGTAGAAGCTCCATACTTTACGAATTGATCCAACCGTCGTTACCTTGCTGCTGGTGAGGATGTCCACGTATTCTTGGAGGCGTTCTTGGAGGCTCTTATCGAAGTAAAACACTGCATCCATTGCGATTGAGGTTTGTTGCGTTGCGTTGTTGCGTATGCGACTAGGGCGACTAGTTCTCTTTCAAGTTTCAACTAAAAAATATGTAAAGATGTAATGATTTAACGGTTGGTTTTCGAAACTGAAAAAACGGCTGACTGGTGACAGTGGTCACTGGGGAGTTTAAGGTATGCAACCAAGTATACCTGAATCAAAGCATCTCAAAGCACCTCGAAGACTCGAAGTTAATTAAGTCCTTACGTTCTTTGGGTTTGTTTGAAATTAGTGATTGAATTGGTGATTGAAATGGTTTAGAACGTTTTATTTAACGAATGCTGGCTTTTAAATAATTAAAACGTTCGTTTTAAATCGTAAAATTATGCAACCAAATGTGCATTAATCAAAATACCAACACGTGAATAACAAATCGGTAACCATCAAAAACCTCATTCCTCGTCGTTGTTTGTTGCTCATTCTTTGCGTTGAGATTGAAAACTATGTAATTTATCATTTTAAGAAGTAGTAATAAGTAGATTATAAAGTGTAGAATCGGTGCAAATGGCTAAAGAACTTCTCCTCTCCTCTCAAGCGCAGAATGCGCAACAAATCTCGTGCTGCTTTTGGGACTACAACAACGGTAACATCCTGCAGATTTACAAGCACGGCGGCAGCGTGAAGGAAAAGTCGTTAAATCTTATCGGCAGCGACTACATCATCACCGCCGAGCCCGCCAAACCGCTGCTGCATCTCTGGGCGTTGAACAGCCAGGAAACTCTAAAAGATGTACGTTTAGTTCTTCCAGAGCCTGTTTCAGTACTAGAAGTCTGCCCCAAAGGCAAATTCATGGCTGCTGGTATTGGCACCAAATTGTACATTTGGGAATTATGTACTGGCATGCTGCTCACTGTGCAATCAGTGCATTATCAGCCAATTACCTGCATTAAATTCTCATCTGGCTCTGAGTGTCTGCTCGCAGCTGGACAAGATGGCATGATTGTGTGTTATCAATTCAGCCAGCTTGTCAGCAACAGTGGCAATAAAGCACAGAGGGACATGCAGCAGTTGGAGACAGTCTATCAAAGAATGGATCATCCACTAGGCATCACTGATATACATTTGGAAAAGTTTGGATTAAAATCGCGCTTTGCTTCGGTTTCATTGGATTCCACATTGAGATTGTACCAACTGTCCAATGGGGAGCTCCTCCTCACATTGGTGTACACCAATCCGCTGACTGCATTGACAATGGACTGCTTCCACATTTATGTGGGCAATTCCAAAGGCAATATTCACAAAACTTCGTTCGTTCAGTCGACGAAATCCCTCGAGCATCATGTCCAAGAGCAGCCATTCGAATTCATTGGTCACAAGGCAAAAATTGTTGCCCTTGATCTGAATATCTACAATACAAGACTGGCATCTGCATCAGAAGACTCAAGCATTATTCTGTGGGACATCAAAAGTTGCCAGATACTCAAACGTCTGGAATTGAAAAGCATTCCTTCCAACATCAAGTTTGTACTGACAAGTGATGCGTTTTTCGCGCAGAACGTCACTCGCAAGCGGATCGTCAACATGATTCAGCGAACCATCGAAGAGGATGCTTCCACAACCCCCGTGACATGGATTCAACACGAGACTTCAAATATTATGGACGAATTGCTGCAGCATTGCCAGAAACACGAGCAGGAAGTGGTGGATTTGTTGCAGACACAAGTATTCCAGTTGAAGAAGACCAACATGGCTTTGTTAAGTCAAGTCAAGCAATAAGTTGTATAATATAATTTAAAATTTACTTTTGTATGCCATCAAATGTGTTGCATGGTACTAAAAGGTACGAAATGTTAACTAATCTTTCAATTGAGATTGATGAAAGATTGTCAATTGGTTGGTGTATTGAGTATTTGAATATCGTGTCTTGAGTGGAAGATGTTTTCCGTTTCACTGTTTATTAACTGAAACAAATATTTTTTTGTATGTAAAATGGACACTTTGTATCAAAAATCAAAACAAAGTTCAAAACAATTGAATAGTATTCGTCCCTAAACTTATCGTTGGTGGCGCCACTAGTTTAAAAAGTTTTATATTCTCCATACAGATGGAGCTTGGTTTAGGGGCGATCAGACACCAGATGGAGCTTGGTTAAGTTTAGAGGCGAATATTAACGAGTGGGGACGAAGGCGCGTTTTACTCACCTCAATGTGTTTTTGTATGTTGTTCAACAATTTGGATACCCATTCCGCAGGTAAATTATCACCCTGGCACTCGTACTGCGTCATAATTGCAAGATGGGTGACAGCCAAGGTAAGCGAAGCTGCACGCGCTTCCAGAACGGAAGGATTCAATGGTGGTCGCATGCAGTTCACGAATTGATCGACGCGTACAGTTATCAACTTTGCAATCTACAAAATATTCTTACATTGAACATTATGAATACATTGAATACTTTGAATGAAACATCTCAAAGCTCAACATTTACATCAACCAGTTGTCCCATCTGTGGATCCCACTCATTCAGCGTATTCATCGCCAGACTAGTTAATTTCTCCGTTAATGTGCGGCATTGAATCAGCACCGCCATGCAGTGCGAAATTAGCGTTGATGCCTGTTCGGCCCAGCGTGGATTATCATGCTGATGCCCGGAGGCATGGAAATGATTCAGGTTGTCGTAAAAGTCGTCCATGATGGACATTTCCGAAGGATCCTCGATCATTGTGGGTGACACTGGTTTCAGTAGTTTTATTTCTGGTATTGTGCTGCAAATCTGCAGTGTTATCATAAACCATTTGATTGTTTGTTATTCCTACTTACTTGTAATTGTCTTGTTTGATAAACGTTTGCCTACTCTTCGAAGAATATGATGTTCCAGTGCGCGTCTTCTTTTGCAATATCAGGACCAAAATAAAAAACGCGCTCATGAAGATGGAGAACAGCACGCCGAAGATGATCGCAGTCATGAGTTCGGTGAATTCAGTGAAGTAACTCATCGTAGTTTTTGTTTTGTGTTTGTGTAGAATTTGCAATGCTTTTTGATGGCGGACAAATGCACTGCAGAATGAAATTTAATCCTCAACTTGGCGTTACTCCTCCTTTTCAACAATTTCTACAATAAGTCACATGCGAATTATTAATTTTGATTTCGTCTTGCAAGTAGAATTTATTTATAAAGTAAACGTTTTCTTTGTTGAATTGAAAATCCCTTTATAAATTAGAAAATGTTAAATAAAACTCGATTTGAAAAGTTGAAGGTGCATTTTCATACACGCGTAAATCGGCGACACATTTCATTGACTTTTGTCACAAGACTTTAGGATAGAGAAACCCAAAACTTATTGGGAAAACCCAAAATCGAAGGAAAAAGCTCAATGAAATGTGTGAATCCTTTGTAAATCTGTAAACTCCAAAATATCTAGTGTTGCCGCGTAATCTTAGGCGTCCATGAAAATGCACCTTTATTATGTGTATATTTGGTTGCCTATATTAGAGAAAAGTTTGTTGCATCTTGTGTGGAAGACACAACTTGTCTTTCGGTCTTTTTCATTACAAAATCATTGTTAAATCGTTAAATGTGTTAATTACTGTGATGGCTTTATCTGCACAAAGTACCACAAACAAGAACACAAAGCCCTCACAAGAAACATGCAAGCTAGACGATTTCATTAAGGTATAAATTTACGCTTGAAAGTCATGTTTTTCAGGTTAAATTAAACACCATGTGTTCATGCACTTATATTTCTGTTTTCCCGTTTTCCGATTAGAATGGCTTCCGTACATTTGTCGAGGCGACGAAAGCTGCCAACGATCTACCAAAAAATCGCGATTTCGACTACTACAGCACACATGCAAGCTTCAACTCCACACTGAGTCAAGAAAGCGATCACCTGCTGCATTTAATCAATCAGGTGCTCAATGCCAATGGCATTGCAGGCAACATTAAGTCCGCCTCACTCGCCTGCAAGGAAGAGCTGATTGGAGAAGCAAATGATGTGATCCTGGACAGGGCAGTGGCTGCCATTGATGAAATGAATGGATTGAAGAGTTTACCTGAAGCGCCTGTGATACAAACTGTATCAGCAAATATCTCAATCAATGGGTCATGGAACAGAGTGAATAAATTCACAGTCAATGAGCATGGCACTGAGGTAAGTAACAAGGAATTTTGTATTCACTTTGTGATCACAGCACAATTTTCTGGATGACATTTGCATTTGATGTTTTGTTCTGATGATACTGATGATTGCAGATGACAAAACTGAATCAAAATGCAGTGCATTTGTTGACAGCCAAAAACATTGTCAGGCCACAAACTTACTTCAAGGATAAGGTGGAAAATGGCAATAATCCTTGGAAGCCTAGGATTGTTGAGAAACCCAATTCATTGAAGCCATTGGCTTTGTATTTGGAGCCCAGTGAGGTGGCTGAGGGGTTGGAGGAATGGTCACATCCCTACGAGTTTGAGCTGGATCATTTTAAGGTGCCTGAGGAGTTTATCATCAAGTCTGAGGAGCCACAGCCTGTGAAACATGTGGATGAGACGCCGCTGTACGAAATTTGCACTGAGAAGCAGTTGGCGGACTTGGTGGAGGAGCTGAGGAAGCATAAGGCAATTGCTGTTGATCTGGAGCATCATTCTTACAGGACTTTTCAGGGTATTACATGTTTGATGCAGATTTCCACTAGGGATGCTGATTATCTCGTTGATACGTTGCTGCTACGTCATAAATTGTACATCTTGAATGAAGTATTTACCAAACCAAGCATACTAAAGGTAAGTTTACATTTAGCCGCATATAATCCTGGAAAATGTTGCTTCTCACCATTCCGCTATATCGGAGATACAGCCTGTTGTTTTTTTTACTTTAAACTTGCTTTAAAAATACGATATTTCAAAAAATAGATATTCCACGGTGCCGACATGGATGTTCAATGGCTTCAGCGCGATCTTTCACTGTACGTCGTCAACATGTTCGACACGCATCAAGCAGCAAAGATTTTGGGCTATTCGGGCTTGTCACTGGCGTATTTGCTCAATCGCTTCTGCGCCTTCATGCCGGACAAGAAGTTTCAGCTCGCTGATTGGCGCATGAGGCCGATGCCGCAGGCACTCAAGGATTATGCACGCGAGGATACGCATTACTTGATCTACGTCTATGAGATGCTGAAGAAGGAGCTGTACAAGCAAGCGCATGGCGGTGACAATCTGTTGCGCGCTGTGTTTCAAGCCAGCACCGAAGTGTGCAAAACAGTAGGAATATTTTGATGAAATACTTTACCTTAGTGTTACATGTTTGATTTGTTTTCACTAGAAATATGTAAAATTGCGTTGGACACCGGATGCACATCTTAAATTGTGTCGCAGACGCAAGAAAATGTTCGATAATCGGCAAATGTATGCGCTAACGGAGATTTACAAATGGCGTGATGGTGTCGCACGCGAGGAGGATGAAAGCACTGGGTTAGTGATACCAACGATACCAACTGTACTGTTGGTACTGACATTTGCTGAAGGCCTGTAGGTAACTGTAACTCGAGTATTGGTTGTTTAGGTACGTGCTACCCAATCATATGATGCTGCAAATTGCGGAGATGCTTCCACGTGAAGTCCAAGGTATACTTGCTTGCTGCAGTCCTATACCACCATTGGTACGTGCGCATTCCCTCGAATTGCATCATATTATCCTGAGAGCTCGGGAACAACCATTGGAAAAGGTAGTTTTTTGTTATATAGTTTCAAAACTTATCGCTGGATTTTTATTTTCATACTTCCATTTCCTGACACCAGACGGCGTGTGTTACGTGTGATACATTGTTTCGTTGTTTTTTTCATAGCCGATAATGCAGGAAACTAACCGGCGTATCGTTAGCAAGGAGACAGTGCGTATTAATATCGACAGTCCACTGCATTGCCCTCACGACTTGACGAAACAAGACAATAATGATAATTTACCAACATTGCTCAATTCTCCTAACTCGCATTCAGCACGAAGGAAGCGTGGCGTGCATAATAATATTTTACCATTGGAACAAGTGACATCGTCTTGTAAACTCTTCAATGATGCCATGACGAAAACAAGTGCAATTGGAAAGAAGCCCAGTTTCACGTTCCTCGGTCCATTTGAGCGGTACAAGTTGATTCGACCTTATCTGCAGGCCGAGGCGGAGAAGGCGTTGAAAGAAAAGCAAGAAACCAAAGTAGCAGACAAGGACAACGACAAAGTTGACGATCCGTCTGTTACCGATCGCATTGCAGCATTGCACGAGCACTTCGTGCAAGTGCAAGAATCCGTTAAAACTCCCGAGTCTACAGAGGTCCTCCTTAAAACGGAAGCACCAGAGGCTGAGCAGGTGCAATCGCGGGATGATTTCGCGCAACCTCTAGCGTCCCTCATGTCTCTGGATGCCAGCAAGCCATTGATTCACATGCCCGGCTCGAAGAAACGCAAACGCGAACAGTCGATCGATCGATTCGCAGTCGTGTTGGGGCCTGAGGACGATCTGGAAACGGATGAAGGAGAGCATGACCGGCGTGAGAGTAAGCGGCAGAAAGGTAACAAGCAGAAGTACCATAATCATGCGAAAGCAAGAGGTGGGCACGGAAATCGCGGGCGAAGTAATGATAGAGATGATCAGTATAATTCGGCACGAGGTCGTGGAAGACATGGTAATAATGCTGGACGTGGCAAAAAGAAGCAACGCGGAGGGAAGGATTCCGGTAACCAAGGCAAGGGAGAGGGTACCGAGCGTTTTGACTACAGCAATGTTGACTACAGTCAGTTTGGCGGTGGTGGTAGGAATGTTGGACACAAACAAGTTGAAACCAAGCATAGAGGAAAGGTATGGTGGTATGGATGTTGATTTTCTTATGATTGTTACCCTTTGATTGATTTAGGGACAAAATAAGCGAGGACGTGGTGGACGTGGTGGACGCGGTGGTCGTGGTGGCTACGGGCAGAGTCAGTCGATGACCTTCCAACCAACACGCGGCAGAGGACGGAAGTAGGCTACATGGGCTACATCATGCTACAAAGAACATTTCTTTCTCTTAATAAAATCTTTCATGTTTTTTTCATGTTTGTGGCCTTGCGATTCGTTGAATGTCTACATTTTTTGACATTCAGCCAGTCCGCTCGCGAGCGCGCGCAGTTGTGAGCGGGCTTCAGTGTGTTTACTCTGTTTGTGTTAATAACTTAGCCAAACCCTCATTATCCAATCTGTACATATTCCACGCCTCCTTTTCTGTTAAATTCCTGCATCCCAGTGACTTGTAGAAGTCTCTGGCGGGATTCCAACTGAGGACGTGAAAATCCAGGCGTTTGCTGTTTTCATGTGCGACTTTCGCTACCGCCATGAACAGTTGCTTTCCGACGCCGTGCTGTCTCTGCTTGGCATCGACGAAGATGTCCTCCAGGAATATCGATTTGCCAACCCACGTGCTGTAGCAGTAATAGTAGAGAGCATAGCCCAGAATTTTGGTTTCGTCTGTTGTGGAATACGCAACGAAGGAGCCAAACGCCGGATTGGGACCGAATCCGTCAGCGATGAGTGTTTCTGGGCTGATTTTTACTTGGTCTGACATATTTTCAAACGTTGCCAGGTCCTAAAGAGTGTGGGCTTTACTTGTTTATGTTAGCTATAGTCTAGATGTCTAGAATCTAGATGTTTGTCTTCAAACCTTTATCATAGTATGAATTTGGCACATGTCTTCTTCGCGGCCTGGACGAACTGTAATGAATCCCATTGTGATTGTTGATTGTGGGGCCAAGCGGGGCGGACTAAACTCTGTCACGATTTCACGTACGGTCGCACGGACTCGACTGCCCGGGTGAGTGCTGATAAGAAAATAAACTGGTCGAATAGATAACTTGAACCATTGCTTTACACGTACATTGTTCGTGCAATATTAGTTGCCTACTGTTTGACAACCTAATTTGATTATGCTGCCGTATGACTCTCTACCCTTTTGCTACCCTAGCGCTACCCCCGCAAAATGGGTGCGCGTTACCCACCTGCTAGCGGGTGCGCTACCTTAAATTTGTTGGCTGGGGCAAAAATGTGCGACATTCGTGTCAGACGATGGCAAACTGCGTTACACTTGCAGATTTGCGGAAGATGGTCGAAATTGTCTTTGCACGATGACAGGAGCAACACACGACGATCGGGTGCTCGACTGCTTCGATAAAAATGCACTTTTCGCGGTGATAACACGCGGTGGCAAAAGAAATCCAAACCCATCTGTGGTCTTCTGCAGCAATCACGCCTTATACGGCTTATTCTTGGCAAGATCTCGATTAATTGTCTTTGTTCACGCGAATATTTGATTCGAATTTCAAATCAGAACTTAGAAAATTCAATTTCAACACAACATGTGCAAATTGAAAAACTCACCGGACAAAATGGCCAAACTTAGGAGCAGATAAAGTCGACTTGACTCTTTGACTCGGGAAACCCGAATCATGACTTCAGCACAATTCCTGCAACTCCTTGCCCCAGTTCCGCTCAGCGGTTGCATCCTACGCAGAAGAAAGTATCGCCAATCCGCGCCACTTTCACCCGAAATAGACGGAAACCAGCGGTACTAAAGTTGATGCAGAAGAAGTGGCTTAATTCAAGGATGAACAATTGCAATAAGTCAAAGTCCACAGGTCTGAATAACATCGACTCGAGAACACCTAATGAGAATTAAATAAATAAAAAGTTTTCTACACATATAAAGGCTGCTGCCCTACTTATGTGGGCCTGCTGGCAACAACTTAAAGTAGGATGTTTCCCATAATCAAAACAGCCCATGCACGTTTACAACCACAGCACAGTTTATATCCCTTTTAATTTGGATGAAATGTTACTAGCCACAACTTTTCTGGTATTGGTAAAATTTATCCGAATATTCCGTAGAAAGGTCTGTAGCCGCCTCCAAATCCGCCCCCGAATCCTGGGTAATATCCTGGATAATAACCACCTCCAAAGCCGCCGCCATATCCTCCAAAACCAAAGAAACTCGAAGCAATTTGATAGCAGAAATTAAACGGAATGGCCAATAAACTGAAGATGCTTGGATAGGGGGTGTAATAACGTCGGTCTTGTGCTTCCGTTCCCGGTGCTGGCGTTGTTACATTGCTGCTTTCTGTAGATTCCTCTGCCGGTGCGCCATGAACAATGACCACCAAGGACAAAATGACGGCTAGTGCCAGTACCGGTAATCGTCTCTAAATGCAATAAAATATCAAACATAATTGTGTTTTCACATTTACATACTTTTACCATTCCAAGCTTACCATTTTGTTTTAGTGTAACGTTGGTTGAGGACGTTGACGACTGATACATTACATTGAAATCAAGCATTTATATTCGAGATTCATCGACCAAGTCGGCCAAGTGATAACGTTTTTTATTTGCATTTGTAAAAAAATATGTATATTTAAATTTTAAACTATTATCTTCAGTCTCGACATTAACATGTTAAACATGATGAAATTCAGAGTTGTGGAAAAATTATTGTTTCTGGTCATGACTTCACATACAATATTTAACTAATAGTCTCCATAATAACAGTAATTTAGAACATTCAACAACATAAGATGAATGGAATATAAAAGCAAGTCAAAGAAACGGAGGTTAATAATGTTTACTTTTAGTCTTGATGTGTCTTTCATTCGACTTCTTTATGAAATCAAAGTTAGTATCCCAAGAACTCCCAGAAAAATTGTAGGAAAACATGAATCGGGAACATCAACAATTCCGGAATGCTTGGCAGATAAATATTGTTGCTTGCTGCTGGCACCAGCAGAAGCGTCGACATCACTTCTCCAGGAGTAGCATTGATGATAGCCACCATGCACAAAACGACGATGATGGCCAAAAAGTGTTTCTGCGTTAAAAACAATATCAACAGAAACTCACACTTACCATTTTGATGCAACTTTGGTTGCTAACTTCAATGTGAACAATGAATTCTGCCTTGTCGCCCTCAAAGCTTTTATATCAGATATTAGGAAGTCCTTCAATCTTTGTGAAGTCCACAACTATAATTTTTGTAAAGCCCCACTTTTGAAAGTTATTTTTAACAAATGCATGCATAACGCTTGCGAATTCAAATTCAAATATTGTAAGGGTCTGAAAGCAATTGAAATTCAAGCAAGATAAAGCAATATGTATGTTTTGGCTTTTGATGTTTTTATTCTAATCAGCGTTGGAAACAAATAGGAATATCGTCAACAATTTGCATTCAGCAGTACGCCAGTAGACAGCAATTCATTTCTTCTTCAACCAAAATATTAGTTTCATTGTGTTGGTAAAATATTAATTTTGTCTACCTTCGAAAAATTGAAAAAAGAACTTTACTAAGAATCGCCTCGGTAGTGTTTAATACTTTTTTTTTGATGCATTGAAATAGAAAATATAAAATACTTAGATTAAACGATTCCTTCTTCTTTAATGTGGAATTCAACACTTTTTGGCGCAGATTCATAAGAGCGAATAATCGAAAACTTCCTCGTTGAACTGTTGGCATCAACGCGCGAAATTTGAAAGGATTGTGCGACCAACGCTGACCACGAAGGACCCAACGCTGCGTAGGTTTGGTTGGTATTTGGATTATCCGTGACCTTGAACAAATATGCCACAGCAATAATTTTACACTTTAAACGTTGAAACACATTCCGTGTTAGGTTCGTACTTACCTGATTCACACAAATTATAGCTGCATCGTGAGCCATCGCTAAAAGTCGCAATTTTTCGACAATTTCGCGAAACTGTAGACTGCGCTTACGGTAGTTTGGCTCTTGAACTTGATCATCGCCGCGAAAAACTGCCGCGATTGTATCGATGATAATTAGCCCTACAGGGACATTTGCCATTAGTTTCGGTAGTGTTTCATTGCAACACTTTAAAAGTTCCTCCTGAAATGTGAACATTGACATTTGCAATTAATGCTTGGAAATATTGTGTGACATACATTATTGTAGCACGTGTGAATGAAGACATTGCTTTCAAAATCGTCCTTTTCTACATTAAACCGCTGCGGGGCCAGTGTGCACATTTGATGAAATCTTTTTGCAGGAAATGGCGGTTCGGTGCATATGTAAACGGCTTTTTTGTTCAATCCGCCCAGATCGATAGGTAATTGAGATGTAATGAGCAATTGCAAGCAAAATTGTGTTTTTCCCGAGCCTGCACATCCGAAAACTTCCAGCGTACGAACGGTGGGAAGTCCACCCCATAGTAATGCGTCAATTTGGTTGCAGCCTGTTGTGAGACGAGTGTCCGGAACATTTCCTGGGAATAATCCAAACCAAAATAAGTAAACTTGAACATTATGGATTTTTGTTTATTATTTTAGTCAATACCTAATCTTTCCTTTAGATTTATTTTCGCTAATATTAATTGCTTCAGTTCTTCCACTTCTTGTTCGCTTATTTCGAGAATTTCTTGCAGTTCTAGGCACTCCAAAATCAAAATGGTTGCAAATCGTACAAGTCCAGCTTTAGAGAGTGCCAAATTAGTTTAAGAGTTTAGGTAGTTATTGTTTGACTTACTTTTGACTAATTTTCGATGGAGACTTGCCTTGGAATCTCGGAGAAAGTCAATTTCCATTTCGGAATTTTAAATGCCTGCAAATCGTTGGAAATAATGGAAATGTTAGTGTTTTAACATAGGCAACCAATATAACACGTAGTGAACGTAAGCACGATATACCGCGAATAATGGGCTTAACACACGGCTAGAAATAATTTAATTGTCGTTTTAAGTGCTTAGACCCTTAGATGCTATAATTTCCGCGATTTGCTGCTTCTGTGGTCGTCAAGGATGCTGAGCTAAACGCGATAAACTACAACTTGATTGCAGAAGTACAACAACAGTACAAGGCGTGAGCGTGACGTCACAGCGACGTTGACGTCGATTAATTCTAGGGGTGTCAGTATCATTGAAATAACCGGTTCTTGAAAACTCGGTGATCCTCACAAACATACAGAGTGGGCGTTATATACAAACATTACATCATGCATAAACAAACGACCATACGTCTAACCTGGAATCTGTTCCGCGCGCAGTCTGACATTAGGGCGTCGTGTCGCTGCATCTCGCTCGCTCGCCTG
>JARJDQ010028991.1:0-10665 GCA_030264215.1 Geostiba sp. GC000077
AGAATTCGTTTTCTGGAGAATTTTTTGAGACCAACCCCAAGTTTCTACGACTTCTGGTTTGGCCTGGGAATTTCGTTCTGTCAGTCAGTCTCATCCGATTGTATTTATATAGATAATGCACAGGCAATTTGGTTTAAACGTTGTTGATATTGCAGGTTTAAAAATTACAATTTCAGTGTAATTAATCTGATTTACAGTCGACAAATACGCGCAAGATTTACGAGGTAAATGTTACTGCTGCACTTTTATTGACGACATTTTAAGAGTTCCTCATTACATAACATAATTACGGGGCATAGAGAACTCAACAATACCACATCTATGCGATGAGTTTTGGGAAGAAATTTTACACGTTCCAGGCGCCTCCACCATGGCAATTTTATAGCATTATATATTTTAAAATTTATAAGGACGGGTTTGAACTGAAATTCCCGGCATATTCTCATGCGCGACCATATAGCTATAGATAGAAAGATTGGAAGGCTTCCAGATCGATTTTCCATTCACCATTCCTTAAATATATATAGTATATCCGAGATCTCGACTTGCCGATACGCTGGCAACCCCTGAGCAAAACCACATATAAAATGATCTTTTTAAAACTGGCATTACGCCGCCTGCGAGGACGTGAGCAGAAACTCGTTTTCCGCCAAAGTTGGAAGCGATGGAAGCGTTGGAAGCTTAAAGCACAGAGCGCGCGCGCACGCAGGGCATAAGAAAACGCAATCATGGTTTGTATCTGGGATAAGATTTTACGACCAAATGTTGGACATAAAACGAAGACATGTTTATTATGATTGCTTAGTCTGCGAATACAGATCATTTCTTCCTTTGCCGCGAGTCGCGGGGCCGAAGGACCAAGTGTGCGAACTGCGTTGACTACGAGAGGAAAAAAGTGGTAAACTATGCGCGGCGAAGCGTTTAAACGGCGCGACGAAACGGCGCAAGGCGCGAGACCCGCTAATCGTACATTAGTCGCGAATTATCGATGGCAAATCATGAACCATTTGTCTTCGCTTGTGGCCGCATTGTTGCTTTCATATATGCAAGTCTCACGTGCGCCATGTGTGCATGGAATAACGCATCGTAAAACTGATGATTACAACGGGCACGATGGACTGAGCATGTAACTAATCGTGATATGCGCAATCACTGATTAATTTTCCACGTGGTAGTCTCACTGCAGTACACAATCGCGAATGCTCTGCTGCTTTTATTATCGTGCTTGCTTTCCGCTGCGATAACCGCAACGAAATGATATGAATTATTGTTTCACATACATCACCCAACATCATCCCCCCTTTCAAGTTTAAATTAAATTTCACAAGTGTAACCAAAAATTTAATTTGTTTATAGGTACTGTACCATGAAATCTAATTTGGATCCGTTCTGATTACAGGTTCAACACTTTCACTTCCAAACTGTCACAACTGCTCACGTTATTTGCGCGGGCACTATACAATGCACACAAATACTGAATTGTGATGAATTTCGTTGCTGTGTGCTTGGGCATTGCCGACCCGGCCGAGTTGGGCCTCGACTTAAAAAGCAGCCGCACCGAAAAAACCATGGAGGCCGAGCCGCGACCAAAATCTATGCCCATGCCATGGGGCACGCGAACCCAGCCAACCAGCGCAAGGCAACACCAAGGGGTTGCCAGTTGGGGGTTTCCTACCTCGACGAAATTACGAGTATGCCCACATTATGCACACGCTACGCATGTATATAAACTTAAGCGCTGGTCACGTCAAGCCTCAAGTTATCTGCACGAGGATCGTCTGTCGGCAGTCAGCAACTTTTTCGGACTGCTGCATGGGGTGGGCAAAAAATCCGTGGCGAAACCGAAAGTTCGTCAATCGTCAACATCGTCCCCATCCCTATGGCTATACAAGAGACGTTTTGGAATAAAGACAGACGACAATGGGCAATATGCATAATTGGAGTAGACGTGCTTTCAATGTTTGACTTTTATGAAGATCTACCAATAAAGCAATAAAAGCAACCCTTCCCTGGATCCCCGAGTTCCCAAACACGCATGCCGAAAATTTACAATTTGTTTGCGCTCGTAAACCCAGCGCTCCATTTTTTGCACAAGAGTTTCACTTTTCAGCGCAGAGTTTCACTTTTAGCGTGTTGAATTACAGGATATTACAGCAATTGGCCCAAAATATATTCCAGGAAGCGACCACACCATTCTGTACAATGTTTTCGTTGTGCTTTATGCGGTTTCAGTATGAAACCACAAATGCGACTTCAGTCTTCCAACGTCCTTTTCGTGGCCACGTCGCTCGTCAAGTCAACTCTAATTAAAGCTAAAGTTACCTTTATCATCGGTGTGGATGGAGAGTAATCCGCAAGGAACTGAGGGAACAATCACTCGGCTGTAATCGCGAACGCGTCTTAGTGACCAGAGAACGGGGACGTTTTTTTATAGATAAATGTGTACACTGTGTCTAGCAGGAACGCGCACCGCGACGATGACAGCGCACTGCACGGCGCTCGCGAGCATGTGAGTTTCGTGTGCACCGCCAGCAGCGACTTAAGCCACGCGGACCGAACCACGATTCACGAACCAATTGCGTTATGGCAACCTGAACCTGCGGCGAGCGACGATGACGGGAGGTAAAATATAAACAAACACGTTTCGATTCTCTGCTCAAAACTAAAATATTGCTACATCGCAAAATGACGCATGAAACACGACTTAAGTTACTCTGGAACTCTGGGAGCTATCCGTATAGCACTAGACAAACAAATACTTCGGGTACCTCGGGTGAAGGAATGTTTTGAAACGCACTTTAAGTACTCTCAACGTGCTGCTGCAAGTCTTTAACGCGGTGTATTAGTAAAGTTATTATTTATTATTCCAAAGCGCGATATTCATGATCATGTGTCATCATCTCATAATGCTTAACCCCCACTACTTGGGACTATTCTCTTTGTTGACTCCGCTGTTGTTGTCTTGTTGGTTTATCAAGAGTGAAGAGTGCATTTACATATTGAACGCAGTGCTGTTTTTATTCGTCTTTGGCGATGATGCTAACGCATTTTTATCTCGTTTACGATTTTCCTCTCTCTAAGATCCGTAGCATCGTAGCGTAACAGCACTTAACGTAATTTAATTTCGAGTCGATTCGAAAATTCGTGAGACGCTTTCGACGACGTGGGCAGATAAAAAAAAACGCCGAACGAGACTGATCGTCGATAACAGTTTCTCGATATTGCTTTGAGAATCGAATCAAGAGTACAGCATGTTTTTTTTATTTGCTTAGACTTTCGAGGGAATAAAGAATGATGGCCAAGGGTTTTAGACAGTTTGGGGAAAGTACTTCTATCAACGCACTATTACATCGAACAGAAGTCGTTAAAATTAAAATGCCACGCTGAGTGTTTAATTTAAAACTGCAAATGTTGAAAAATTAAATCATATTCCCTGTTCATGTTTCATGAAAATATTTATTCGTTGTAAACGGCAACGGCAATCGATTGTGTATCAGCCATGAAATCTCCGCCATTCCGCCAAAAGGAATTGTTTCTCCGTCTCTATTATAAGGTGAGTTGGTGTGTTGATGTCGTCGCCTCCGCGTTTCCAATTGGTTCGCTTGGCTCAGACTGGTGCTGTTATCATCGACGAATCTTAACTTCATTAGTGCGCTCCGTTCTTGTTTATGGCCTTCAATGCAATCAAGGGAATCGAGCGAAAAGAGCAATAAAAACATGAGAAAATTATGCTTCGACCCGTTCGCTTCCAACGCTCTTCTCTTTCATATTTGCTGTGGTCTTCTGGTGCGCAGTATATACCTACACCTTGGTTGCAGTGGAAAGTATCAAACTGACTGTTCCGCTTTTGGCTGCAGCCCACATGGGCTCAGTTTAATGGAAATACTCCCCAATCATTCAGAATTTAATTAAATCGGTTGCACAACGCGGCAAATGCACAACATGGTGCCCGAAAGGGGTGCGGATTCAATTAACTAAATCTGTGCGTGTCTGCTTGTTCATGCCAGACGCGGCAAGGGTGATGTTACCAACTCTTTCACTTTATCCGCATAATTACCAAAGCTTTTATTTCTTTTCTGCAATTTGCTAGAAAGCTTCACTCTGCGCAAGGGCAAGCAAGGGAACCAATCACATTTTCTGATCACCAGAGCTTGCATGTCCAGGGTCCACCTTTCCTCTTGTCCTTCGCATCCAATTTAACGACCTCGTCCTCTAATAAGTGTACAAAAGTGCAGAAAGCGATCGGCAAATGTTTACTCAGCCTATGTGGAGCCCTTGGGCCCAAAGTTTGCTAAATTCAACGAAATGGCTCTTTCCCTCATCCCGTAGCGCTGCACAAACAGGAAACGACTAAACGACTTGATGAGCTTACGGAAACTCGGCTGAAATAACGACTTTAGTTCCGAGGCGCAGAAATGGGATGCTACGTGCCGGGTGCCCTAGGATAGGAACGCGCATATAAACTATCTGCGAAAAACGACAGAGGAGAACGACTGCGCACGTTGTAGGCTCGGGGAGGTGTGGGCGAAAGGAGAGTGGATGGATAATGTTAAAGCGTTAAAGCTCATCTGATGTCGCTTCCCCGAGGACGGCGGAGATCCGCACACACGGAAAGCAATCAACCCATTGCGTGATGTCGTAAAGTGGATGGAAGGTATGAGCAAACCTTTAATGGGACGAGCGCTGCAGCGATGATTACGTGAGTTTTGTGTAACATGCTTCTTATACCAGAGCCTCCAGAAAGATTTCAACGAAAAGGAAATTTTCAAATCTTATTAAAGCAAACATGGAAACGAGTTCCTTTAGAAGAACGAAAGAGAAGACTCAGAAAAACAAAATTTGTAACCCTGTAAACTGGAAAGACGGAAAGAGTTTTGGACATTTGGGAGGATTTTTGGAATGACGGTGATATTTTTGTTACGTGCTGTTTGTGTAAGATGTGGGTGCGTGCAGA
The DNA here is from genome assembly GCA_030264215.1 of Geostiba sp. GC000077. Classification (NCBI taxonomy): domain Eukaryota; kingdom Metazoa; phylum Arthropoda; class Insecta; order Coleoptera; family Staphylinidae; genus Geostiba; species Geostiba sp. GC000077. Next base: position 4,955 of record JARJDQ010028991.1, read on the forward strand.
CAACTTCCCACTTTCGCGTGTCTTCCTTCCACCGGCATCACCAGAGACACTCATCAACAAACTCATCAACTTATCAATGAATAGCGACGGAGGCTTTTAGTTTTACTGACTGCGCCGCCGTCGCGTGATGGCACTACTAATGTTTTGGGGAACTTAAGCGACGCCGAGGGGCAACGCACATCAAGCCCAGAGTCAGCTCTTGTTCTCTGTTTAATTGGCGCTGGAGTTAATTCCTTCGTCCTTCATGAATCCAAGTGGGGTATACGCGTGACGCGAATGTGGAGTGGAGTGTGCGGTATCATCAAGGGAGAAGATGTAGCAATTTAATCCTTCTCGAGCGTCTCGAGGATACTGCCTTTCATTATTGCACATGGTACACAGGAAGAAGTATTTATATCAGGGCTTAAGAATTCCGAGGCTCAGGTCCCATGCTCCCAAACAAGTATAAATATAATCTCGCTGGTGTGTGGCGTTGGTCATGGGGAGACTGGGAGGGAAACCAGTCCGTCCGAAGACGAAAAGAAAAAGAAGAAGAAGCAAGTTGATTCCATTGGGGACGCGAGCGCTCGGCACGGCATCCACACTGTCACATAAATTACTTATATCTTGGAGGGGTAATGCAACAAAATGTTATTTATAGACCCCTATGGCATCCTCTATCCTCACCGCCGCGGCCGCCGCGCCGGGCTTCCATATCTCAGCGTGATCCATGCTTGTGCTAAAAGAAGATGCGAGAGAAGCACAAGCAGCCCATTCCAACGGTGGGTCTCTGCTGGCTGCAGTCATGGGGAATGGATGAAGCAGGATGGTCGTATATTACACGGCCACGGCCCCTGCCGAAGATATAAGCAGATATAAGATATAAATAAACATGCGCGCCGGCTGCCTGTGAGCAGGCACTGCCTCTATCCAGTTTCTCCAATTATCTCTGCCATTGCGAGGAAGGCCTTCTTCGACGTGCCTCTTATATTACCGGCTTATACCGCGCGGTTGCGGTGGAAACATTTTTCCTCGCAATTATGACAGCCTATTATACCTTTACCTCCTTCTGCGTTGCTCATCCGTTGTTCATTATTATGCATATTGTGGTTGTTTCACGCGCCGGCAGGCCGGAAAGGCAAAAAGGCACCAAAAAAGGCGCACCTTCATTATAAACATGTCAGCATGTGCGCAACCCGTGCAACAATGTCGCTTGCGGATTTCTAGCGCACACACCCCGCTGTAATTCATTTCGAAATGCATATTTCATTAAATATAGTGCTTATGACGTTGAAAAATTCATGTCTACATCGTGCATCGTAAATTCACTTCAATTGCATTTTGCATCAAAAACGCCAAGATTGCCAAGAACGAAAATCATTAATATCATCGCATGAAATCTGAGTATCATGAGCACACTGCGCGTTTAACATTGTTGTGAGACAACGATTTTCTGCCTTCGACTTTCAAGGCTTCCTCTGCCCGCTCCGCCATTCCAAGTATTCCACACCAGCTCGACTCCTCTTTTTTTGTCTTCGGGCGCGGTGCGCATTGCGGGCATAAATTCATGCAATTTCAGTCATCAGAAGGCCGTTGCGGCGCAATATTATTGCACGCCGGACTAGTGTGAATATTTCAAGGTCGATACGGCTCTCAAAAGGTCTCTAACCTGTAGGCTCTGTGCACATTCGCTATTCGCATTTACTCTTCAAGTCTTCAGTCAGTCAGTCTTCATGGCCAACACAGCACAGAGCACAAAGCACACACAATCATTGCAAAACAGAACTGCTCCACATTTGCATTTGTATCACACCAGCGCGTAATTAGAGCGCTTGTTTAATTAGATGGGAGGGAATCACAGACAGCGCACACACGCAGTTCAATACACGCTACAATTAATTACGATTGCGTTCGAATTGAATGTCAGATTGTTGAATAATTCATCAAACATCATGCGGGTAATTATAAATTTATTGCTCTCATGCAGTGAACCTAAACCGAATAGGAGACCTAGGTATTGATCAACAAAACTTCTAAGCACAAAATGCGTTTTTAAAAGTTTAAAATTAATGTCTTGGGAATGGCATGTCGCATCGCAGGGGCGGAGCTTTCGAATAGCACCCTCGAGAAGCACCAAAAATAAATTGATGTGTTTATCAAGTCGGTGCCGCTGTCGGCGAAGACGAGGGTCACAATGTAGCCGCGAGGGAGCCCGAAAATAAAGAAGGGGAGATATTCATGGTTGATGGCGGAGGCGCAGCATGGCCGACAATCTTCAATCTTCAATTTTAAATTTTGCACCGCTGACTTTAATTAAAACTCAAATATTTATGAAGTGCAAGAAACGCGCTGCTTTCGCCACTGAAATTTTACAGGTGGTCGGGGAGTTTTTCTGCTTTTTACGATCCGCCAACATATAACCTGCAATTTCTAATTTTGCATCAAGGCAAACAGGCCAAGTAAATGTAGATATTTCTATGAGAATAACTGAAGGTCTTTTGTCGTAAAACTACGACATCACTTATCTCTCCACACCATCAAGGAAATTTAGGGGTTGCAGATGCCCAAGACACATAAGACAAATTCATTCCCTCTCAGTTCCGTTCATCGCACATAAATCAACAACTTACAAATTCGTCGCCTTTTGTCCTTCAACATCGTCCCGTTGAAATTTGACTTCAACTTTGCCTTGCTGGGTTCTCAACCGACTTGACGACATTTTGGATGTCCCCCTAATCCGAGGTCAATTCCTCGCGGCCCTCTCGCGCAAATTTGTTTTCTTTACTTTATAGTTTTCGGTATGGATCGTAAATCTGGGTTAATACGACAAATCGTTGGGGCATCGAGGCCTCTGCTTTAATAAAACTTATCTTCATAATGGAAAATCATAATATACAACCCCCTATGGGCTATGTATACCTTAGATATTTCAATGCGTTCACCGGTAGGAGCATTAAAATTCCATAGGTAATTCCTCGGTAATTGGTGGAGCGCTAAATTAGCATCAACATAGGGTGAAAACTATCGGTAAACATTTGAACCACTCTTTTGCTGCTCGTCTATTCAGCGCTAATACTCGACGAAAATGAAACGTGAACACTAATATATGAACGTTAAGGTAAACATGAAATATTATACTTAAACTCTGGCATGCAATGTGAAACGCATAGAATGGCACACTGGCACACGGTACGCATAAAAAAACATCAAAGAACTTTTATGATGGCTAATTTGTCACATCCATAAGTGGTATGGTCATGATACATATCTAATGCAGCAATGAGTATAGAATTTGCATGTGCACCTAATGTATATTTTTAGCTTCTGTTTTGATCAATTCTCTCCTCTATAATAGTACACCTATGAAAACACTAACCACCGTTATCATTATTTTATGGGTTTCCCTGTAGATTTAAATAAAGCGAGAGAACGAGTTATTGCATAAAACTGACTGATGCCTCCCTTCCAATTTATGCTGCGTGGCTGCCGCGCCTGGGGTGGAAATATATGTGCATGGGAAATTTGCCACCCCTTTTGGCTCCGGCTCCACCCTGCAACCCCGCGGAACACAAAGAGTTCGTCGTTCGTCCCGCACCTAAGTTATTGCACGCTGCTTGCTTTGCATACCAAAACGTACGCATAACTATATACCGCCCAAAGAAAACCAACAAAAAGCAACGCAGCGCCGATTGTGAAAAGTAAAAGGAACGGGAAAAGCATAAAACGCATTTTCTGCTGCTGCTGAATTTTCCTCCGCTCTTGTGCCGCTCCCTTATTTTTACATTTCCCCATTTTGCGCAGACCTTTTTTTCGTGCTTGTCTTGCACGAAATGTTTTTGCATTTTGCTCCCTTTTTCCAGCGCGGTTTTATTTCCTTCTTCTTGGTTTTTTCTTTCCCGCTGCTGGTTGGAAAGTTTGCGCAAACCCGAGGGTTTGCTTTCATATCGCGTACCGCCGGCTGGGCGGGAAGCGAAAGACGTCACGTAGACGTTTTCCGACGGACGCTGCAGCGCTGGGAGACGCGCGAGAGTTCGGAAAAGCGCCCGGGTTTTGTTGGCAGCGGGCTGGTTTTACGACCGAATCGCCCTTTTCCCTTTTTTTGCGCTTTGCCATGTGTGTGTTGGTGTGCCATTCAACCATCCCGACGTGTTCCAATGTTCGCTTCGACATTTTCTCCTTGCTATATATACACACACGTCGGCCCGTCGGCGTCTTCCAGAGAAAAGGTTTAGTTTGCGATGGCGAAGCTTAACGATATTCCGACGGCACCGAAAGGTTTTCATCTTATTTCCCGCCGAGCGCAGCGCACCAACGAAAAGAATAAAATAAAAACGTCCCCCTGGAAAATGAAATCCCACAAATATCCATCAGGCATCAACGTCAAAAATAACTGTTATTCTTTACATGAAACTATGAAGCTAAACCAAAATGGTTATCGTAAATAAAGTTGAATCTGATGTGGTGCTTCCTGTGGTGTAATTGCTGAAAATATTTATGTGTGGTGAAATGTATAATGGAAATGCCGGTCTCGTGACGTGGTTACCAAAAGCAAAAGAATGGCGCCAATGCGTCCGAAAGTATGACTATTTTAATCTCGTCGAGGTATTGGAGCGTGTTTGGAGTGTTGGCATCGAGCACACGGCATGTGGTCATCGTTTGGCAGAGTCTGGCATTCCGTTCTGAAACTCGAGCGCTCGATCACATTTGTTCATTAGTCGAGCGCTGCCGGGCTGATATGTAGATTAGTGCCAACCCCCCTATTCGGCGGGTGTGTAATTAAACCCAATATCCCCCGATATGGCCGATGGGCTTTCGGCGGCAGGAGATAAACGCGCAGATATAGATAATGGTCATGTGGAACGCTGGAACGTGGAACAATTACGCGTGGTCCGGCCAACGGACGTTCATGGTCAATGTTGTCCCTTGCCCCCTCTTGTCCCGCTTTTATGATTATGCGCCCTCGGCTCCTTCGCCAACCCTTTTAGAACGAAAACAACGCGTTTGACAAGGGCTTAAATGGGAGGATTGAAGCATAAAAAGCTTCTCTCTTCATCCCCTCATTGCCACAGCGACACAAGTCATTGCGCTTTGGAAAAACAAATATTTCCCTCATTCCCTTAGCTAGAACCACCTAGAACAAAGCACACAGTTTGCTGGGGGGCCGGCGCAGGTTTGAGTGCTTTGAAAGGAGGGAGGGTGCAATGTGGAACTTTCGCGACGGCGTGCAAACTTTGTCTCCGTCGCAGCGTCGCTGCGTCGCCATAAACATAACTCGAGTTAATTTAGCGAAAACTCTCCTCCTCGGCGCGCCTCCCCCAAAGCCATGGTGTGTGCCGCTGCTGCTATGGGCTCAGGGCCGCCAGTCGTAAACGAAGTTCGTGGAGCGCATGATGCGATAGGAAGTATCCGGGTACAAGGAAACGCTCTGATAGTGAGCGGACGAAGCCGGAATTTAATTTCCGTGAAATAGTATCCATAATAAATTTGCATCCCACTCGCACTGCGGCATCTATGGGCTTTGAGGCTGTGCCTGAAGGCAGAATGTACTCCTGTAGACTGTAGACATCCCAATGGACAATGACAACAACCAACAACCCCTTTCGCATCGCATTCGGTATTTGGCAAATCGACCAAAAAAAAAACGCATAAATAACGCATAAAAAACTACACAAACAAATATATAAAAATCATGGAACGAAAAGGAACGACGCAGGACGAAAAAGCCTCCACAA
>JARJDQ010029017.1:0-18432 GCA_030264215.1 Geostiba sp. GC000077
AGATTAAATTTCCTATCGATCAAGTCATATAGTAAAAATGTATAGTTGATGGTAACCTCATAAATTGAGGCCCCAAATTGGGCGCCAAATGTACAACTCTTTATTTTGTCATTCTCTATCATTCACGCACAATCCTTTATCAATCAAAGTGAGCCATCATGTGTTTGGAATTTTTATCACTGATGTAAGAAAATGTTGATCACATGTGTCTCGCAGCAAATCAAAGTTGATAAACTGGTGCATCGCAATGGTGTACGTGCGCATTTCCAAAAGAACAAACAGCGCCAGCAATATAATTGTAATTTACAACATGGCTGGCGCTGGCTGATATCAATTTATTTGTTGATTCGTCGTCATTATCTCATTATCTCAGATTCGGTTCGGTTTGCGCAATCGAGAACTAATATATGCAAACTCTGGCGAATGCCTGAGCCTGAGATTTACATGCGCGCCATAAAAATTGTCATAGATATCGCTCGACGGAGAGTCGCTCCGGCTTAATAGATAATTAACGCTGGCGCTCAAGTCGCTTGTTGACATAATTAATAAACTTACCTGCCGGTGATGAAACGCGAGCGAGCGCGCGCGCACGAGGCGCGAGAAAAGCCAAGGTGCCATGGGGAAAATCAGGTAAAATAAAACGATGCTGTGGGTTACTGATTATTTATCAGTTGATAATGATAATGCCTGATGATATATTCGTGTCTTGCCAAACAATTCGTCAGTCGGCAGCAGATCGCGACCGCAGCGAGTGAATGTGCATCCCGCAACAGGTCTTAAACATAAATGTCCCACGTTGGGCGCCACACGCCAATTGACGGAAAAGCCAAAATGGAGGCGCGATTATTTCTTGTTGTAAGTTCACAATTCTCTTTTCGGCAATTTTTTTGATGTTAAGATTAATAATGTGATGACCCCACGTTGGGCGCCAATTGAGGAAAAACACAAAATGGAGGCGCGATTGTTTGGTGCTGTAAGATCACATTGTTTTTTGATAAGTTTGATGATGATAACATTCCTAACATGATGACCCCATGTTGGGCGCCAACTGAGGAAAATTTTTTGTTGTCGCTTCCGGGGTTAATTCCTTCCACCCCTCTAGTAATCCACATTGTCGTTCGTTTGAAGTCGCAGGCGGCGCTGGAATCGAATTTTCCGCTCCTCTGTGCTTGCGATTTTAATTTCTGCCGCCGAGGGTTCTTAATCCTGTTATCGACAAATAAAATATTACAAATTAACGAGGCGGGGGGTGCACCGCAAAAAATCACCCTTCCAACCGCCGCGCGCCGCGGAAAAGCTTGATGTTATTGTATAAATACCGCGATCGCTTTGTTCCCATTTTCCGCACGTTTCTTTTTTTTTTTTTGTTCTGCGCTGAGCGGTTTTCTATTGCCTGGGCATTTTTTCCTTGCTTGCGCCTTGTGTTCGCGACGCCCGGGCGAATTTTAGATGAATTATTAGGCGGCCGTTAGTAACCGCTTCCTCCGCAGGCGGCGGCGGTGGGCTAAGTACAAAAACCACCCCTCGTTCTGCGATTCTTCGATACGGCGATGCGGACCCGATACTCTCTTAATAGCGCGCTCTGCGCCGCGCAAAAACGAAAGGGGGGAAACAGGCGCAGCAGCTTGACTAAGAAATATTGAATATAATTTATCAATACGTATTACAAGTATACATTTTCGGCACCCCTCCCCCAACGACGAAATATTACGCGACGAGCTTAAAGAAAGGATTTTAACGGCTTTCCTCGCAGTCGGCGAGTGCTTTACGCGCGATTATTTAAATGAACTCGCAGATTGGCGAGGAAATTTTTGCCTGCTCGTTAAACTAGATTAAATTCTCTATGTACATGTCACTGCCACCACTGTGAAGTGGGGGGCGGGCGCGCTCCAAATTGCAACTATGCAAATACCGAAATTGACTTGCGAAATCATTTTACTGCTTGTACTGAATTTTTCGCTGCGTTACCACTGAGCATACATGACAAATTATATATGAAAATAAACTAGATTAAATTCGGTTTGCAGCACAACAATGTGTGCAGATTTATCGCAATTGTAGTCTAAGATACCGGGTCATAAACATTCCCAAAAACATATTCATACTTTTCTTAGAAATGTTTTTGGTTATATTTGCTCAATTTAGGAATATATTTTACTGTTTGAAATTGTTTACTCATATTTTAAGTAGAAATGCATTTTCCATTGTTTAAAATGATGTCATCCCCATAGTGGTAACCTAAAGCTTTGGAAATATACGGGGTGTTAAACATTCAACAAAAGTTTTAGCAACATTATTTTTTCACTTTTTTTTCTAAATTACAGTTGTCTTTTGATAGGTGCCTTTGTTTTAATTTACAATGTCCAAAAGCATTTTAAACTGTATTTTGTGGGGTTTACAATGATACTATTCCCATGTAGATATCACATGGGGTTAGGGAGATACAAGCTGTTGAAGATGCGATTATACTATTTTTGACAGGTTTCGTGGGACAGTATAGTTGTCTTCATATAGGTGTCACTCTTCAATCATATATTGTAATACACCAGCTTAAAGCTTGTTTTCTGCGCTATCTAATAGTACTATCTTCATATAATTATCTCTTTAGGTTAGGAAGATACAAGGTGTGAAAGATGCAGTAAATTCAATTATAACATTCTTTAAAACGTTTTGTGGTATATTTCAGTTGTCTTCATAAAGATATCACTCTTCAATAATATATTGCAATACACCAATTTATAGCTAATTTTCTGCACTATGTTATGATACCATCCCCTTGTAGTTTTCTTCTTGGGTTAGGAAGATACTAGGCGTTGAAGATGCTGTAAATTCAATGTTAATATTTTTTTAAACGTTTTCTGATATATTTCAATTGTCATCATATAGATATCACTCTTCAATCATATATTATAATACACCGACTTAAAGCTGGTTTTCTGCGCTATCTAATGGTACTATCCCAATAAAACTATCTCCTTAGGTTAGGAAGATACAATGTGTGGAAGACGCAGTAAATTCAATTTTAACATTCTTTAAAACTTTTTCTGGTATATTTCAGTTGTCTTCATATAGATATCACTCTTCAATCATATATTGTAATACACCAACTTAAAGCTGGTTTTCTGCGCTATCTAATGGTACTATCGCCATAAAATTGCCTCTTTAGGTAAGGAATATAACATGGTGTGGAAGACACAATAAATTAAATTTTAACATTTTTCAAAACGTTTTCTGGTATATTTTAGTTGTCTTCACAAAGAAGGCATTCTTCAATTGTAGAGTGTAATATATCATTTTAAAGTATATTTCCTAAGCTTTCTAATAATACCATCCCCATTGTCGCTTGGGTTGTGAAAGATACAGAGTGTTGAAGTCACTAACTCTTTCCTTTTTGTTCATTTGCAGAACACACAACTCCTGGAGGAGGTCCAACGACTGCAGGTGAGCATCTCGAGTTCCATGTCGCAGATCTCACGCCTCGAGGAGCAGCTCGAGCAGAAGCGGCAGCTGATCGCGCGGCTCGAGACCAAATTGGACGCGCAGCGAGACTATGACGACCTCAAGCGCGAACTGAGGTAAGCAAGCATTGCACAACCGGCAAAAAAGCCTCCACCCAAAAACACCGACGCTAATTATGCTTTTGTTTTTCCGCGCCACAGTATATTAAGGACGGAAATCGTCAGCAGCGAAAAGTCGCCGGCGAATCTCGTCGAGGCTCTCATCGAACGCTCCAAGCAGCACCAGCACCAGCACCAGCACCAGCACCAGCAGGAGCGATGCAAGTCCCCCAGCTCGGACGCAGAAGGTAATGATTGCAAGATTGCAACAGCGAGCACTGGATTATCCTGGGTATCCTTCACCGATCCTATATCTCCCCATGCTCCCCCACGTTAAACACGCATTATTTTCTTTCTTCTGCTTTTTGCTTCGAAACTCGAAACTCGAGATTGGAAATTATTGCTAGAATTGGTCGGTGCATTGTCTGTGCGCCATTGCGCCACGTGCGCTGTGAACTGGATCTCGATAATTTCCCCACATCGCAAACTCCTCGGCAAAATGGCAATTTTCCTCCGCGCGCGCCTAACGACGGACGACGACACATTTTATACCAAAACACGAGTCAACTTAGCTTGAGTTAGCACAACTTAAGTCGACTTCTGGTTTCGCCACGCATCCGAAGAACAATGGCAAGACGTAAAAGTATTACAATTATTGTGCAATGGCAACAGCGCGTTTCTCTGCTCTCTGTGTTGCTGATGGTTGGATGTTAATAATTCGGTGAATCGTAAAAATTATTGCTCAAGTAAAGTAAATTTTTGCTCTAGCAGCAGAGTGCAGGTTCAATTGTTTGATACTCATTGAATATTCAAGCGCGGATTAATTATTTAAGCATTGCGTATCAGGTATATGTATAAGTAAGAAGAGTGTCTGGAGTAATAGGAATTAAAAATATATATATACGGTCGGTTGCGGTGAGCCGTGAAAAAAGGAAGTCGTCCATCATATCTCCGAGACGATCGCAGCGCTTTTTATTTTTATTCCCCACGAACGATGAACGAAACGAAAATAACGCTTCTTCGATGAACTTTGATGATTAGCCACCCAAATAATGCGCATTATTAATTAATGCTGCGCGTCGTTCCGCTTTGGCTAGTTTTAAAGTCATCCCACTTGGCACCCAACGTGGGGCCATCATGCGAATCATTTTTGTTTTGCGTTTGTAAACCATTCCCAACCCTTCTGGTTGTGGTTCTGGTTCTGGTTATATTTGCTCAATTTAGGAACATATTTTACTTTTTGAAATTGTTTACTCATATATTATATAAAAATTCATTTTCCATTGTTTAAAATGATGTCATCCCCGTAGTGGTAACCTAAAGCGTTGGAAAGATACAAGGTGTTAAACATTCAACAAAAGTTTTACCAACATTATTTTTTTCACTTTTTTTCTAAATTACAGTTGTCTTTTGATAGATGTCTTTGTTTTCATTTACAATGTCCTACATCATTTTAAAATGTATTTTGTGGGGTTTACAATGATACTATTCCCATGTAGATATCACAAGGGGTTAGGGAGATACAAGCTGTTGAAGATGCGAATAAACTATTTTTGATACGTTTTCTGGGACAGTATAGTTGTCTTCATATAGATGTCACTCTTCAATCATATATTAAAATATACTAACTTAAAGCTGGTTTTCTGCGTTATCTAGTAGTACTGTCTCCATGTCTCCAATTACTGTCTCCAATTATCTCTTTAGGGTAGGAAGATACAAAGTGTGAAAGATGCGGTAAATTCAATTTTAACATTTTTATAAAGTTTATCTAATAAATTTTAGTTGTCTTCATATAGATCTCACTCTTCAATAATATATTGCAATACACCAGTTGAAAGCTAATTTTCTGCGCTATCTTATGATACCATCCCCTTCTAATTTTCTCCTTGGGTTAGGAAGATACAAGGCGTTGAAGATGCAGTAAATTCAATGTTAATATTCTTTTATACATTTTCTGATATATTTCAGTTGTCTTCATATAGATATCACTCTTCAATAATATATTATAATATACCAACTTAAAGCTGGTTTTCTGCGTTATCTAGTAGTACTATCTCCATATAATTATCTCTTTAGGGTAGGAAGATACAAGGTGTGGAAGATGCAGTAAATTCAATTTTAACTTTTTTATAAAGTTTATCCAATAAATTTTAGTTGTCTTCATATAGATCTCACTCATCAATCATATATTGCAATACACCAATTGAAAGCTAGATTCTGCACTATCTTATGATACCATCCCCTTGTACTTTGCTCTTTGGGTTAGGAAGATACAAGGCGTTGAAGATGCAGTAAATTCAATGTTAATATTTTTTAAAACGTTTCCTGATATATTTCAGTTGTCTTCGTATAGATATCACTCTTCAATCATATATTGTAATAACTCAATGCTGGTATCCTGCGCTATCTAATAGTACTATCCTCATAAAATTATCACTGTAGGTTAGGAGGGTACAAGGTGTGAAAGGTGCAGTAAATTCAATTTTAACCTTTTTATATAGTTTATCTAGTAAATTTTAGTTATCTTCGTAAAGATCTCACTCTTCAATCATATATTGCAATACACCAATTTAAAGCTAATTTTCTGCGCTATCTCATGATACCATGCCCTTGTAATTTTCTCCTTGGGTTAGGAAGATACAAGGCGTTGAAGATGCAGTAAATTCAATGTTAATATTTTTTTAAACTTTCTCTGGGACATTTTAGTAGTTTTCATATAGATATCACTTTTCAATCATAATACACCAACATAAAGCTGGTTTTCAGCGCTATCTAATGGTTCTATCCCCTTAAAATTATCTCTTTATGATAGGATGATACAAAGTGTGGAAGACGTAGTAAATTCAATTTTAACTTTTTTTTAAACGTTTTTTGCTATATTTTAGTTGTATTCATATAGATGTCACTTTTCAATAATATATTGCAATACACGAATAAGCGAATTTTCTGCGCTATCGTATGATACCATCCCCGTGTAATTTTCTCTTTGGGTTCGGAAGATACAAGGTGTGGAAGATGCAGTAAATTCAATTTTAACCTTTTAAAAAAGTTTGGCGCCCAACGTGGGGCCATCATGCGAATCATTTATTTTTTTTGTTTGCGTTTGTAAACCATTGGCCACCCTCTTGGTTCTGGTTTCACATCTCGCTCATTTTCCAGGTGTGACCAACCCTCCCCCCAACGCCAAATCCCACCCCCCCGCCCGACTGCAGGACGTCGAGCAGTTCGGCGTGCTGCTGGGCGCTGAGATCGTCGCCAAATGGCAGCGCAGCTCATTCATGTCCTCCTCATCTGCAGATGGCGCCACATGCAACACGGCGCGCTCCTCGCCGCTGCCGCCGCCGCCAGCCGCAAAGACACCGCCGTCGGCGGCCGCCACCCCCCAGCCGCAGCCCGTCACCGCGCCCGCATCCCTCTCGTCGGTGAACACCGACGCCAAGTCGACGGCGTCCACGCCGCAACCGATGGAGGCGCAGCCGTCGCCGATCGCCATCAACGGTGCGCCCAAATCGCCCGAGGACAACAACAACCACCACCTCAGCAACAACAATCTGCCGCCGCTGGCGGCGAGCGCCACCGCCGCCATGCTCAACATGAACTTTCTGCGGGCGAGCGGCGGCGCACCCGATGACCTCAAGCCCACCTATCGCTTCGATGATCCGCATCGCACCTATCGATATGCGGAGGAGTTGGGACTGGCGCCCGGCAGTATGGTCTCCAGACTCGGCGAGAGCCTCATTCCGAAGGGGGATCCCATGGAGGCGAAGCTGCAGGAGATGCTGCGATACAATATGGACAAGTATGCCAATCAGAATTTGGACACGCTGCATATTTCGCGGCGTGTGCGCGAATTGCTATCCATTCACAATATCGGGCAGCGACTCTTCGCCAAGTATATTCTGGGGCTGTCGCAAGGCACCGTCTCGGAGCTGCTCTCCAAGCCGAAGCCCTGGGACAAGCTCACCGAGAAGGGACGCGACAGCTATCGCAAGATGCACGCGTGGGCGTGCGACGATCACGCTGTGATGGTGCTCAAATCGCTTATACCAAAGAAAGGTAAGCCAATAAGAAATAATTAAAAATGCATAATTCATTACACCCAAAGGCATATCAAAGGCAGCCAGATCGGAGCGGTTGATGTTAACTCGAGCGCTGCTTCATTTTAATTCGTAATTCCTTCTTAATGCTTCACAATACAATTTTTTAATATTGTTTCTCGGTTTCACTTCGCGTTCGGAGCGTGTGTGTTGGCGTATTAAATTCGGTTATTACCCAGAGTCAAGACGAACACAAATTGAATTGAATTGAATGATTCACTTCCTGTCTCTCGAATATGAATACTTACATAGAAAAAGTTGTTTTGCCCACGATTAATTTCGAATTTCGTAGTTTTATGTGCAATATACACATATACACTAGAGGTTTTATTGTTTTGATGTGGATATCGATTGAGTCGTGATTATCATTGAAAATTTGACCAAACTTTTTCGTACACTATTTCTGTGAGATTTCAGTGAGTTTTTCATAGATATCATTAAGGTATCATAGATTGAGTAACATCAAATAAAAGGGAATTTTCTAAACTATCGACAGGAATTATTCCTATAAATATATCAATCAGGGTTAGGAAGATACAGAGTGTTGAAGATGCAATAAATGTGTTTACTAACCATTTGTGGAGACGCTCTCTGGTATATTTTAGCTAGCTTTCCATAGATGTTGCTATTGTATCATATATTGTAGTATATTAGTATATTGCGTATTTTCTGGGCTATCGATTGCTACCATTCTCATAAATGGATCACTTTGGTGTTGGAAGATACAGGGTGTGGAAGAAGCAACAAAAGTTTTACCAATCTCGTTTAAAAATGTTGTTTTGGGACATATCAGTTAGCTTCTCATAGATATCACAGGTGTATCACATATTGTGATACTTCAAATAAAAGAAAATTTTCTGGGCTACTGAATGCTTTTATTCTTAGAAATATATGATTCAGGATTAGAATGTTACAGAGTGTTGAAGATGCAATAAATGTTTTTACTAACCATTTGTGGAGACGCTTTCTGGTATATTTTAGCTAGCTTTTCATAGATGTTGCTCTTGTATCATATGTTGTAGTATATTAATACATAGCGAATTTTCTGGACTATCGATTGATACCATTCTCATAAATGGATCACTTTGGTGTTGGCAGATACAGAGTGTGGAAGATGCAACAAAAGTTTTACCAATCTCGTTTGATAATGTTTTTTTGGGACATATCAGTTAGCTTCTCATAAATAACATAGGTATATCTTATATTGTGATACTTCAAATTAAAGATTTTTTTCTGAGCTACTGAATGCATTTATTCTTAGAAATATAAGATTCAGGGTTAGAATGTTACAGAGTGTTGAAGATGCAACAAAACGTTTTTTAATCCACTTTGTAAACGTTTTTTGATACATTTCTGTTAGCTCTTCATAGATATCATACTTTTATCATTGCTTGTGAAACGTCAAATGAAAGGGAATTATCGGAGCTATCGAATACTATTATTTCTATAAATTTTTCGTTTAGAGTTAGGAAGATACAGAGTGTTGAAGATGAAACCAAAGTTTTAACAACCAGTTTTGAGCATATTTCCTGGGATATTTCAGTTGTCTTTTCTTAGATATCACTATTGTATCTTATAATGTGATATATCAAATTAAAGTGTATTTTCTGAGCTATCCAACGATATAATTGCTGTAAATGTATCACTTGAAGTAAGGAAGAAACAGAGTGTTGAATATTCATAAAAGTTTTCACAACTATTTCTGGTGGCAAGTTTTCTGGAATATTTTAGTTGTCTTTTGAGAGATATCATGTTTGTAGTATAAATTATGATACATCAACTTAAAGTGCGTTTCCTTAGCTTTCCAATAGTATTATCATCCTATACGTATTCACTTCCTGTATCTCAAAAATTAATAGAATAATGGTGTATTGTCCAAGACGTATCATTAATTTCAAATTTGCTATATTTCTGCTGGAACACAAAAGTTTTTATTGCCTTTATGGGTATCGATTGAGTCGTGATTATTGCAAAACCTGAGACCTGAGGGTAAAATGAATATAAAATAATCGAAGCCCCCCCCTACCCCCACGACAGGTTCGCGTGTTCAGCATTCACGTGCAAACCAGTAAAAATCTTTCATTATTTTTCCAACCCCCCCGAAACGGGTAGCGTGAGCGGCCGGGAGGTTTGCATGTGTCCGAAATTCGATTTTTCGTCATTCATGCGCCACGCGCCACGATAACGTCAAACACGGCGTAAAAATACCGTTAAAGTTTCTTTTTCACATTTGCACCCCCTTTGGGCTGGCGCAGGGCGCGCAGACATTTGATTGCGAGACATTGATTTTCTACACTCTTTCACGCTCGCACATGCGATGCCATTGCATTCGATTTTTGGTGTGGCAATGATTTTGTAAGCATCAAGTAAGATGGTTTGCAAGAATCGCAAGCAAAATGCGACCGTGTGAATTGTGCACCATTTTACAACACTTTGTGCATTGTGGCGCAAAGGCAAAAACTTGAGCAACCAGGCAATGAGAGACAATGCGGTTTTGGTATTGTCATTCAGCGGCGGGCCGAAAAATTGCGCCATTTCGATTATATTGCCCCGATGGCAATTAATTCTGCACTGTGCAGAAGGACTAAAAATAACTCTGATATTTTTCTGTTAGCTTTCCAGAGCTGTCACTATTGTATTCCACATTCTAGTATATTAACTTATAGCGTATTTTCTGAGGTATCGATTGATACCATTCCCATAAATGTATCACTTTGGTGTTGGCAGATACAGAGTGTTGAAGATGCAACAAAAGTTTTTGCAACTTATTTTTTACATGTTTTCTGAGATATATCGATTAGCTTGTATAAGATATCATTATTGTATCATATCTTGTGATACTTCAAATTAAAGGAAATTTTCTTATCTACTCAATGCTTTTTTCTTATAAATATGTGACACAGGGTTAGAATGTTACAAAGTGTTGAAGCTGCAACAAAACATTTACTAAACAGTTTTGCAGATGCTTTCTGGTATATTTCAGTTAGCTTCCCATAGTTGTTACTATTGTATCATACATTGCAGTACATTAATTTAAAGCGTATTTTCTGGACGATTGATACCATTCCTATTAAAATATCACTTTGGTGTTGAGAGATACAATGTGTTGAAGACGCAACAAAAGTTGAACCAACCTATTTTGTAAATGTTTTCTGAGATATATCGGTTAGCTTCTCATAGATATCATTATTGTATCCTATATTGTGATACTTCAAATTAAAGAAAAATTTCTGAGCTACTGAATTCATTTATTCTTATAAGTATATAATTCAGGGTTAGAATGTTACAAAGTGTTGAAGATGCAACAAAAATTATGCAAACCAGTTTTGCTGACGTTTTCTGGTATATTTCAGTTAGCTCTTCATAGATCTCACTATTGTATCATGCATTGTAGTATATTAATCTATTGTGTATTTTCTGGGCTATCCATTGATACCATTCCCATAAATGTATCTATTTGGTGTTGGGAGATAAAGAGTATTGAAGATGCAATAAAAGTTTAAGCAACCTATTTTGCAAAGGTTTTCTGAGATATATCAGTTAGCTTCTCATAGATAGCATTATTGTATCATATCTTCTGATACTCCAAATTAAAGTAAATTTCCTGAGCTACTGAATGCTTTTATTCTTATAAATATATGATTTAGGGTTAGAATGTTACAGAGTGTTGAAGATGGCAACAGAAAATATCCCAGTCCATTTATTGTTACTTCTTTAGGGACAATTCAGTTAGCTTTCCATAGATGTCAAATTTGTATCATTCATTGTAGGATAGGAGCATAAAGTGAATTTTCTGAGCTTTCGATGGATAATATTCCTATAAAAAAAAAACTTTAGCAACCAAGCAACGAGAAACAATGCGGTTGTGTTATTGTCATTCAGCGGTGGGCCGAAAAATTGCGCCATTTCGATTTTATTACCCCGGTGGCAATTAATTCTGCACCGTCTCGAAGTGGATTGCTGGTGCCCTGCGCAGGAGGACTAAAAATTGTCATTAAAATCGAGTCGCGTCCGTTGATGGGCATTTGATTGAAGCCCAGCGCGCAGTGCAATATTACTTCGGGCAGGTTCCCATGACCGCCCGAAGACCGCGCTGACAATAATCACCGGTTGATGTCACGTCATGACATCAAGACGATCAAGACGGAGCAATTATCCGTCCACATCATACCGAATCGGAACGCGAGTCGTCCACACACACACACGGGAAATAAATGTCACACGCTTTTTGCTGCTTCTTCTTGTTCATCTGCTGCTTGCGCTCTTGTATAAAGTGTATAAACTATAACCATAGATGTTAAGCATGTCGTTGGTTGGATTGAATTGAAGGCGTGCTGATTGTGGGTATGTTCTGCTATTCTTATTGCAGATTATTTTTCGTCCTCAGGCAAAGAAAGCAGCGGGGGCGGAGGTGGTGGGGGTGGCGGCGCGCTGCCGCCGTTTGGCGCACGCCCCGACGCCGACCTCACCGACGAGCGGCTGGCGCACATCCTCAGCGAGGCGCAACACATGCAGATGAAGGTTGTCCATGTGCCGGAGGCAGACAGCTTGAGCAATGACGACTCCAAGTCTCCTCACGGCCAATGCCTATCACCGTTCAGCAAGGACTCGTCACAGAACCGCCGGCTGAAGAAGTACGAGAACGACGACATTCCACAGGAGAAGGTGAACAAGATCTATCAGGAGGAGCTGGCGAAGATCATGTTGGGGAAGGATATGCGTGGCGCTGGAGCATTCCAAGGGTGAGTTTAAGCATTTTCAAACAAGACAGCTCACTCAACCTAATCGTAGTTTGTTTCTTCCGCAATTGTTCAGCGGGAACCCGCTGGATCGCACCCAGGACGAGATCCGAATGACCTTGGAGGCGTACCACAGGGAGATGATGAAGCTCAATCAAGGACAGGGCTTGAGCAGTCTGGGCATACTGGCGCTCCAGCAGCAAGCGCAAGCAATGGCGGCGCAAGCCCAGCAGAACCCCCTTAATGGCGGCGTTCAGGACCTGTCCATTCCAAAAGAGGTAAAGATCAAAAACGGCTCCAGCATCATGGAGGAGAAGGACAAGGACGAGGAGAAGTCGCATAACAGCTCCGCGTTCAGTCTGGTGCGACCCAAGCCCGAACCGACCACCCCGCTGCCCAGTTCGACCGCTTCCAGCCCCCTGGGCAATTCCATCCTGCCGCCGGCCACCACCGAGGAGTTCTGCGCGTCTTCCGTCGCCTCACCGCTGCAGCGCATGGCGTCCATCACCAACTCGCTGATTTCGCAGCCCGCCTCTCAGCCGCACCACAACTCCTCACAGCGTCCCCTCAAGGCCGTCCTACCACCCATCACCCAGCAGCAGTTCGACATGTACAACAACCTCAATACGGAGGACATCGTCAAGAAGGTCAAGGAGCAGCTTAGTCAGTACTCGATCAGCCAGCGGTTGTTTGGCGAATCGGTTTTGGGTCTCTCTCAGGGTTCCGTGTCCGACCTCCTTGCCAGACCGAAACCCTGGCATATGCTCACGCAAAAGGGACGCGAACCGTTCATACGGATGAAGATGTTCCTCGAGGATGATAACGCGGTGCATAAATTGGTCGCCAGTCAGTATAAGATTGCGCCGGAGAAACTCATGAGGACGGGCGGGTATGGAGGTGCGTGCGCCACGATTAGCAAACCCATGGCCCCGAAGATGCTCTGTGAGGCGGCGGGGCTGTTCAATAAGATGCAGCAGGAGCAGCAGAATCTGCTGCCGCCGGTGTTGCAGCTGCAGCATCAGGCGCCACAGCCGCCACCACCTCCGATGCTGTTGACCCCGCCGGGCGTACCGCCGCATCATGCGATCAACCTGCAGAATTCGGCTGCCGCGGAGCATATGAAGAAGAACCAGAGTCCGCATATTCAACATTCCCCTGTGGGGCCGGCGCAGAGCGCCATGCGCAGCTTGCACCAGCACATTTCGCCGAGTGTCTATGAGATGGCGGCCTTGACGCAGGACCTGGATACGCAGATCATCACCACGAAGATCAAAGAAGCCCTGTTGGCCAACAACATTGGACAGAAGGTACAACAGACGCAACAAAAGTGTAACCAACCTCTTTTCTTACCCGCTTTCTTGTTGCAGATCTTTGGGGAGGCTGTTCTGGGCCTGTCCCAAGGTTCGGTGAGCGAGCTCCTCTCCAAACCCAAGCCCTGGCATATGCTAAGCATCAAGGGGCGGGAGCCCTTCATCCGGATGCAGCTCTGGCTCAACGACGCGCACAACATTGATCGGTTGCAAGCCCTGAAGAACGAGCGCCGCGAGGCAAACAAACGCCGACGGTCCTCAGGGCCCGGGGCGCACGACAACTCATCCGACACCTCGTCGAATGACACCTCAGAGTTTTACCACTCCAACTCCCCAGGGCCGGGACCACCGTCCGCCAAAAAGCAGCGAGTGCTCTTCAGCGAGGAGCAAAAAGAAGCGCTGCGTCTAGCATTTCTGATGGACCCCTATCCGAACGTCACAACGATCGAGTTCCTCGCCCAAGAGCTGAACCTCTCCAGCCGCACCATCACCAACTGGTTCCACAACCATCGCATGCGGCTCAAGCAGCAAGTGCCCCATGGCCTCGCCAACGATCTACCACCGCGGGACCAGAGCGGCGGGCAAGCCCCCTTCGACCCGATGCAATTCCGACTGCTACTCAACCAAAGACTCATAGAATTATCGAAAGAACGCATGGGCTTAGGCGGCGTCGCCCTACCGTACCCACCGTATCTGGCGACGAACCCCAATCTCGCGGCGCTGATCAGCCGCGGCATCCTCCCCAGCGGGGACGACCTCGCCGCGCTGAACAACGCCGTCAAGGAGCAGATGAGCGGGCTGGACCTCTCCATGGGCAACCTCAAGCGAGAACCGGGCGACTTTGACGACGAGGACGAAATCGAATCGAACGCCGGCTCGGAGGACTCGGCGATCTCCAACGGCTCCATGCCCAAGCCCGAACCGAAGGAGACTCCGGTTGCGGCTCGCTCCTCACGACGGAAACCCGCCGCACCGCAATGGGTCAACCCCGAGTGGCAGGATGAGAAAGAGAAACCCCCCACGGGCGACGAAGTCATCATCAATGGTGTCTGCGTGATGCAAACCGAGGAATACTCGCGGCGCAATGCTGAAGAGACGGTGCACGTGGAGCCCACGCCAGTGATGGACCGATACGAGGACGAGAGCGACGCGTCGTCAGTGCGCAGCTTAAGTCACCATGGGCAGGAGCCAGTCGACATCAAGAGCGAGCGCGAGGACGCCGACCAGGAGGACCATCAGGAGGACAAATCGGTCAAGAACGAAAACGACGAGGAGCGATGGGACTACTGAAGAAGCATCTGCTCACCGCTAACATAAACACTCAAAAGTGATTCAGCAAGCATCATATTTATTTTACTTTAAGTGCAGAGGAAAAGACTCTGGATCTCAATAAATATCAAAAAAGTGCAATCATTCATCGAGAGTTCGAGATTCATCAAGTGAAGCAAACTCCCACCCCCCAAAACCCCCCCACCACTCCTGAAAGGACGAAACAAAATGGATAATTTAATTCAAACTTCTACGAAATAAAGAAAAAATATCTACGATACAAATTTTGTGATTAGGTACTTCAAAATACCAAACGATTAGTTAGTAATTCATCGTTATTAGTTTATAATTAGTGCGTAACGTTTAAGTTGAACATGAAAACACACACAAAGCAAGGCTAAACAATCGATCGAAATCCTCGAAGAAAAAACAAACTCCAAATATTATCTTAAGAATAAGTTTTACATCATCAACGATGTGTGACACTCCGTACTTTTTCTTTTTTTGCAAAAAAATAAAACTGCAGCACATCGTTGATGGCGCATGCGCATGCGCTTTGTTTAATTTTAATTAATTTATTGTTAAGGAGCCAAGTTCAGAATTTCAAAAATTTCCCAAACCCCCAAGTTTTTTGTGCGTTTATTTCGTTAGTTACGATCGCTGCGACGATTCGATTTATGGTTGACGACTTCATTGATTAATGATTAATTATTAAAAAGACTGTTACCGTATGTTGATAGAGAAAAATATATTATAAAATGAATTGTATAGCCAAACAAAAACGTAACAAATTACAAAACAAAGCAAAGCAAAAGAAGGATGTTGTTCCAACATCAAAACTCACATAAAACAAAAACGAAAGACGACACTTAATCAAAAGTAAATGCAGATGCAAAGCAAATGTAAAGAAAATGCATAAAGTAAAGGTAAAGTGTATTTGTAAGGGCTATTATTATCTTAGTTGCGTAATTTTTTTATTAATCACTCGACACAGACACACACCCCACACCAATGGCATTCATTTTTTTTTTGTTTGTATAATGCAAAACAAGAGCAAAACAAGTTTTGATTGATGAAATGAAACATTGTGATATTTGCTTAGTTTAATTGTGATTTACTGCTTCTGATTGAATAACACACGCATGTCACACATCCACGCACACAAAGAAAGCATGAAAGACAAATTACCTTTTAAGTTTGACACACGAGAGAAAAATGGCCAAAAAAACGCAATTTGCAATTTACAACAAAGTACTACACTTAAGTTTAAGTTAAGTTAAACTTAAGCCTAAAAATTAAAACATTTTAAACGCGTAAATGATGATACATAGTAATTTTCACGAATCACTTCCAAAACAATGTAATTTACGTACATAGTTAAAGAAAGTATGTACATATACATTTCGAGGCAGTTCGAAAATAAAACACGTAAAAATTAAAACACTGCAATCTGATTCTGATCTTTGTCTTCTAGTCTACTACGTTTTACAAATTATATACAACTTAACTTTCCCCCCCCACCAAAAGAAACACGAAAGTGGAAAACGTGACAAACAGGCCAGTAAACTTTCATTGTGCGTCTTTGCGCCGATTCACCCGATATTTATAAACATTGTACATATTTAAGCAAAGCTCGGAAAAGCATAGGCAGACAGATCTCAGCGTTATTCTTTCTTTGTCATTGCGTTTGCGTTTGAATTCGGTGGACAAAGTGTTTCACAGTTCACAGAGGCATATCGTAGTTAAGAAATGTAATAAAATTTATAAAGACGAGCAAATAACAGTAATTAATTGGTGAATAGGCTTTGAGCGATGCGAAATGCGAACGTAACACACAGCCAATAAACTAAATCGACAGGATAATGTTGCTAAATCAAAATGAACGCAGATGTGAAGTGTTCAGTCCAAATAAAATAAAAAAGAGCACACGCAAAAAGACACACAACATGTTTTCTAGTGCAATACGTTAGAATATTAT
Source organism: Geostiba sp. GC000077 (assembly GCA_030264215.1). Lineage (NCBI taxonomy): Eukaryota > Metazoa > Arthropoda > Insecta > Coleoptera > Staphylinidae > Geostiba > Geostiba sp. GC000077. The sequence continues at coordinate 16,951 of JARJDQ010029017.1, forward strand.
AGCCAATGTGAAGGGTGTAACGAGGTGAAATCCGAAGGTGTGAAAAAAGGAGGAAATTGTAAAACGTAAACTCTAATACGTAATCGTTTCTTATTCTTGCGACAACTGCCGAACAGATTCAGCAGAAGCAGCAGCAGAACAAAGAATTAAAACAAGTGAAAAACAAAAACGTACATACAATTATAACGATTATGGATTATAATTATATTACAAGTAATGATATAATTATATAAATAGCTGATGCGAACGTGGACTGAATGCGTGAATTGATTGTTTTCTTCTTCGTTTTTTTTTTATTGTTTATGCACAAAACAGTAATCATGTACGCACGAATGCGCAAAAGCAAAATATGGTTGTTATTTTCTGAATGCGTGCGGGGGATGGCAATGCAATAGCGGGGCAAGGAGGCGGAGGGGGCGGCGTTTTCTTTTTGTAACATATTTCGTCTTTAAGCGATGTGTTGCACACACGTTCCCCGCACTCCTTCTTTGATTATTACGTATTATTATAAGATACTATCGATTGTCGATTTTATTTATATATATAAATATATATAAATGAAGATAACAAATACTTAGCGATGATAAAAATGCAATGCAAGCAAAATACAATGATGAGATCGTAGATCTTGAATGAAATCATTATTCTGTAAATATTTATATTATCATATCATCTTTTGAAGTTTCTAAATTAAACATTTCTCTGTATTTAACATATGTTGTTTTATTAACGTTTGTTTTCAGGTTGATACACATCTTTATTAGCAATCAGCTATCTTTTTATGGCTTGATAAATGTGAAAGCAAAGTTTTTGGTTTTTTTAGAGGAAAATTTCAACTTTTATTTTGATGCTTATTATTTTGACTTTCCTGCAGGTTTTATCAAACTTTTTTGGTATCATTTAATAGTGGATTTAATCAGCTATCTAATTTAGTATTACTCATTGCATTTGGATTATGCTACCAAAAGTTACAAGCGATTTTAAAGAAATAATATTTTGGGAAACGTAAATCTTCCAAAATTACTTTGACTTTCATTCGAATTACTTTGCCTTTCCAGCAGATTTTCTGAATCTTTTTCAGCGTCACTTAAAAGTACATCTAATCAGCTATTTGGATACGTATCACTAAATTACTACAATCCAATCAAAAGTTATAAGTAATACGAAAGTTATAACATTTTTCTGTTAAAATTACATTTAAAAAAATTATATTGAAGATTTCATTGTTTTCCAGCAAGATTTTTCAATCTTGTTTGGTATACTATACATGTTCATTTAATCAGCTATTTATTTTGGTATACTATATTTTATTACCGGTATTCTGTCAACATTAATAGGGAAAAGAAATTCGAAATATGTTAATTTTATTACGGTACGATTGCAGCGCCACCTCAAAAGTGTACATTTAGTTGCCTGCATCACAGTGGAAGCAAAATATCGTTTTATGTTGTAAATAATGACATCTAAACGTAAAGTCTTCCA
>JARJDQ010029021.1:0-17171 GCA_030264215.1 Geostiba sp. GC000077
TAGCATCTAACCACAATTACTAATATTTTTGTAAAGTTTGTCTTAAATTAATCTGAATTAATTCAATTCAAAGTTTTACAGAAAACTGACTTTGCATCAGCCTGAAAATCTATTATTATAAAATAATTTATTGTGACATTTTTATGATTCTCGCGTTTTCTGGCCCGTCCGGCTTTAGAGTCGTTCTCGTATACTACGTGTTTAATTCTGCATCGTTTGTTTGGATTGCCGTTTCGAACTCTCGGGGTCTCGGCACGTCGTCGGCACCACGGCCGATGGGTTGGGAATGGGGAATGAGTTTTGGTTTGGGACTGTGGGGGAGAGGCTCAGCTGCCGTCTAGCAGGCTCCGACATTGCTGTGCGGCTCGCAGTCGCAGGAGTGCATTCACACATTGGCTCGCACGCACGCTGCAGCCGTTCCTTCCGAAACTGAGCGGGCCGCCGCGACGACCGCCGAAGCAGCAGTAGGCGCACTCGTGATACCTCGCCAAGCCATCGACCATCCGCGATCGGGTCGCCACTCGCCAGTCTATTGTCGGACCGCGCGTCGACTCGCACGGGTGTCGCTCGCGTCCACTCCGCAGCAACTCAAAAACACGCGAAGAATTCAACATTTAATATTTTCAAAACAAAGCATTTGAGTGACTTTGATAAATACGACAACTTTTTTATAGTGTTTTGTGTGCACTGTGCAGTGACTTAAACCAGTGCCTTAATTATTTCGAGTGTGTGAAATTTTCGTTGTAATTCCTACGCCACAAAACCACACAAAATTGATGGTTTCGCTTTCCGCCATTTCCGCCATTTTGGACTATTCAGCCTGCGATTTAATTTAGGTAAGACTGAGATTTATTAATTTAGAGCGTGTCCGGTTATTTAACACTCGTTTTCATCTTGGGCCTTGCGTGCCTGACACTGCCACCAACACAGGCGAAGAGCGGAGGCAATTTGTTTGCTGGCTAACAATGTGCTAATTTCCACGACTGGCCAATTTATTTGCTCGCGTTTACTTTCGGAGATCGAAGCCGCACTTTTTTTTTGTTCTTGTCGCATATCGCAAAAGATTTATACTTGTTAATAACAGTAGTAGTAGCCGAAGAAGAGTTAAGTTTTAAGTTCAAGTTGAAGCGTTCTTTCGCTTCGAGCTCACTTTTATTTCCTGCCGCTGAGCAGTAAGTAGTGAAGTACTCGATGGTCGATGGCATCGCGAGTCCAATGCCACGGACTTCGTGCGGTGCGCGTAACGAGCCAAACTTGGCCCCATTCAGAGGAATCTCGGCTGGATGTTGAATGAATTTCGGCGCGAATAAAATCGCCAGCCAACAACAACAAAAAAAAAAGAAGCCGCATTCAACAGCGAGCGGAATACAGTGAGTGAATGTGTCGAAAAGTAAATTTAAGATTTGAAGATTAACGTCTTCAGTCGTGTCATTTGATTGAGTGGCAGAAAGCGAATCTTAAGTGAATCGAAATCAAAGGAAGCAGTGTCGAAAGTGAAATGGTCGAGTGACAATTGATCACCAATCACCCACCATTCACCAAAGACGGACTAACGGTTAATAAACTTGACAACTTGATATTTAGCTGTGCATGGAAAATGCAAGTGCACAATGTGGGAAATATGGTGCATGCGAAATTGCGCTCAGTGCGACAGTCTCGGATCAGTCCACTTCCATCAATCAAAATTAAGGTCAGTGACAGTGCGGCCCCGAAAAAAAGTAAAATTCGCGGTTTCGGCGACGGCGGGCGTCCTGCGGCGCTGCGCAAATCATTCATCTTCTTCAAGCCCATGCCACGCAATGCACATGCATGCCATTAATTTTCGACATTTTCGAATTAATTCCCTGTAATTGTTTGTTTGCAATCTTTTTCCTTTGGCGTCGTTTTGTGAGCGTTATTAATAGCAGAGCAAATTCACAACGATGGTACTTCGTACCTAATAAAGCATCCTGTAATCCGGTGCGCGTCGACATTTTACCATTTGTCATGTTCGCTGCGCTGCGCACATTTAATTTTACTGCTTTGCGCGGAGTGATGTTTATTTTAGGCGTTTTCGGGGTGTTTTCCAAGATCCCAGCGCATATTTCCAATAGGTGCACATTTATATGTAATTTATGGAAAGCATACCACATTGGGGTGTTGGGGTGATATGTGATACCGTGATACGAAAATGTTACGAAAATGTGAATTCATTGTGTTATTGTGCATATTGTCCAGATTCACTGGGTCTGCACTGCACTGTGTATTTAGCAGATGGTCGACTCTCACGGCCATCCAACGCCGCCTACTTTGAGCTTTTGGTAAAGGGTCCTCAAAAGCCAACAACAGCTGTTCCGTACCATAAAATTACCAATTGGAGTGAATGAAACCAATTGGGATCAAAATTTCCCCTTCTTTAAGTGATATTGAATTTGTCAATGTTAAATATACAGGGTGTTAATAAAAAAAATTATAGAGCTTGGGAGTGATTGAGGACATCAATACAAGACGAAAAGTCCGACACACGAAGGTTCTCGAGATATACCTCTTTGAAAAATTTTTTAGAGCTTAAATTTTGTATGCGATATTGCATTATCTGGTTGTTTGACGAATAAATATGGCGAATATATATATAATTGGTTAGTTACAGTAAAAAAATATTATAATAATTATTATAAATATTACAACAGCCTTATCATTTCAAAGGGGTATATCTCGAAAACCATTGAGTATTGGATCTTCGTGTATTAAAGTTATCTTCTTGTTTTGATGTCCCCTCTCACCCACCAACCTCTGTAAGGTTTTTTTTTATTAACACCCTGTATTAAATTCGGAATCTCGAAAATCTAGATTTTTTTCCAGATTTTTCTGATTAAGACAGGAAGTGACAATTATTTCCATGGAGACCTTTTTTCAGATCGACATCAGTTATGTCAAGATTTTGCAAGATCAAGATCGAAATATTGATTTCTTGAAATCTTTGCAAATAACCGTTATTCATAGATTTATTCAATATTTTTTACTTCAAGACCAATATCGGTGTAACCCTATGAGGAACACTGTCATTTTTTATTATACTTTAATTTTTTGAATTAGGAATATTTTCTTCCGATTTAACGTCCCTTCAGATTTTTGAATCCGTAAAAAAATTATTACAGTTTGACTTTTCTCTACTCTGGTGACTAATCGCCTTCTTTGTCCATAAGGCGCCATAGAAATGAGTCTTGATTCTTAAAAACTTAAATATTGAATAACTCGAAGAATAATTTTTTTAAAGATGTGCTTTCTTCACTAAAAATTTGAATACAACAGGGTGAACTGTTAATGGCAAAAATATCTGTGCAGAAAAAAAGGTTTTTCACCTTCCTTAAGTAAATGACCTCAAAGAAAGTTTTGCAGTTTTGCATTTTTTTTCGCTGTCTATATAGCTGTCTAGCTGCGCGGCGTCTGCCTTTAGACAATTATTAATTGAATCGTTGATTAAGATAAACGTCGAGTTAATGCGCTGTGCCGGCGACTGCGTGTGGCTTGGCATCGTTGGCGCACCGCGCCGGCTTCGCGAATTAATTTGTTATAGAAGGTGATGTTAATTGCCAAGGTACCGAAGGTTTGCGAACATTACCGCACTAACTCATGCACAAAACGCACACCGAATACGAAATGCTCGAATACGAAATCCAACAAGTGCAGTTTGCAGTTTCGGATAAAACGTCACACTACCAAACAAATAGTTGCAGTTGCAGCAAACGTTATTCTTCCTTGAGAGAACAGTAACCCAACTCTTCATGCAATGACGGACTAATCTTACCGACTGCGAACGGTGACTTGACGCCTGCGACTGTGGACTGCGACAACTTGTTCTTCTTCATGGTAGGCGCATGGCGATGTGAAAGACGTGCGAGACGTGTGAGAGAGATCCTTCGGACGCTGGGCAGTGTTAAATTTATAAACGGCCGGTGTGCCGGGTTATATAACTTCTGGGTGGGCTGGCGCGTCGCGTTTTATTATTTTTCCCAAGTTCCAAGTTCCAAGTTCCAATGGCACATCACATACAGACGCTCGAAGCTGTGATGAACCCTATATAACCGCCCGCTGCACAAAGAAAAGCGCCGCTCTAAAATTTCATCTCAAATCTTACTTAAAACTTCATTATTGCAAAATTACATTTTTTTGTGCACATTTTTTTTTACGTCGTATCGATAGTGTGATTTAATATCATGAGCCTCTTGCTTTGGGTTTGGTTTGGCATTAAGTATGCTAATATCCCCTCGACGCCCGAAGAAAAACCACACGGGACGGTAAATGTAAAATACGAGGAAAATAAAAGTGTTAATGTCAAGCCGGTGGCGGCTCGCCTTCTAAGTACCCCACCGATGTTTATTATCGCCTCGTATCATAACGCACCCAACAACGAAGAGCCCAACAAAGCGGACGCGCGCCTGCATGCGAAAATTATCAATTTAACAGTCTCAACATGCCGAACGCGCTCTCCGAACCTGGTGCCGTCGATGGCGCAATGCATGGGAATACTTCGAGAAATGATAATAAAATTTATATCAAATTACAAAGTAAACAACTAAAGTTTTATACTTGTCTCGTGAGTCACATCAGAAGAGTCACAGCATTTGCTAGATAAAATAAGTGATATACCGGGTGATTCGTATAAGGTTGTGCATTGGACAAATAGATTTGCATATTTTCATACAGGTCCTTTGTTATCTAGGGTTTCACAAGAATCTCGAAATTCAAGAATATTTTAAGACATGTGTTGACAAATTACTTGGAGAAAATTTTTTTTAACTTCAAGATCAAAAATATACCAAGATAAGAAGAAAATGTATTTCTTGATTTTTTTCAAGACAAGATCAAGAATTAGACTCGAGACCAATATTATTGTTTTGGGTGAGACCCTATAGCTAATACTAACGTTAACTGAAAAAAATGTTATTTGGTGGTCGGAGAAAAAGTGATGTATCTATTTTAGGTAGAAACTTAAATAGACACACTACTTTTTCTATCGTCATTTGCATACATTTTGATGTTTTTTTTTGAGTCGTGAGAAAAATTGCTGCAACAGTATAATTAAACAGCATGTAACACCCTTGCTTCTTGGTTGCTATCGCAATCTGACACAAATTGCAGATTGCAGCATGAAATGAACCAGAATTGAAAATAGAGCAGCGAGCATGACGAGGCATGTTCTTGGCAGGTGATAATTCACGCACTCGCTCACTGAATGTGAAATCGAGTGCGTTTTAATCACCGTTACCGCATCTTGCATTTATGCGTATGCATTACTTAACCAGTGCCAAGTGCCAAAAATGAGTGATGCACTTTTACACACTTTAAATGAACCAGTCTCATCATAAAATGGATAATTATGAGAAATGTATTGTTTAGCAAAAAAGTTTAACAGTGAAATGTCATTAAATGTTTACTGTCCATTGATAACACATTTGAGAGCAGAAAATTTCTATTGCACCATTTACATCGTAGCGTCGTAAAAGTACAGAGTAGAGTAGTAGAGTAGTATAGAGTGATAGCGATAATAAGTCACGTAATGCTGCATAATCAGCAATCCGAATGAGTTTACTTAATGTGTTCATTCGCATGGTGTAACGTGGGTAACTTGGGTATGAATGCACTTTGAAAAGGTAATTTCAATTACGCACGCCGGACGCCGCGAAGGTTAGGTAAGCACACACCATTGAAGCGATTGAAACATTGAAATGTTAACGGCTGCCGCCGAGTGCATCGTCGGCGATGTTCGAAACGGCCCCGGCCATCAGACATTGGTTGCAATGGGTGCATTAAGATTGTTGCATTATGTTTATTGCCAGCTTGTGTGCCAGTCTCAAGTGTAGCTGGCTGCACATGAGATTTTAATTAAGCATTAAGCACAATGCACAATCACAAGCACACGAAATTTAATTATTTAAACTATCCAGGGTAACTTTTAGAGGTTTTGCAGCAAACTTATTGCAAAGCGGTTGCAAAGTTGCGTAGAATTTTAGTTTCACGAGAATCTCGAAATTCAAGATTTTTCCAAGATTTTTTTTTTACTTTAAGACAAGATTGAGAGACCAAGCCTATACTAAGCCAAGAATAAAATTTATTGATTTTTTTCAAGATCAAGATCAAGAATAGGATCAAGACACCAGTACAGGGAGTAAATCTTAAAAGTATACGTGCCACAGTAATTTCAGGAGTATTCATGTAACATGTGGAGCACATGCAATGCATATGTATACTTGTAAAACATATTCACGATATACATATTATAGGAAGCAACTGATTATTGATTTTTAATTGGATAGAAACCTATTAAAATCGATAGTATACTTTTTATCAGATTTTTTAGTGAAAACCTCTTTAAAAAAAATTAAATAAAAAATAATATATTTTTGATCCAAAAAAGATATGTAAAGGCGGATTTACACTTGTAACAGATTTGTTACAGTTACATGTAACATTGATGGAACTGAGCTTCTGAAGGGGTTGCAATGAGGTGCATCCTAAACAGTGCCTTCTTGGCTATCCGAATCCGCAAAAAAATTTGGAAGAAGATCTCGCGTTCGGAAAATATCCAGGATTTTACGTCGAATTGAATCAAAAAATCGGTGTTATATAACAGATTTGTTACAAGTGTAAACCCGGCATAAGAGTTGCACTTTAAGAATTATTTTTTGAACATTTGTGTATTTTCCTGATATTTTTGAAATCGATGTATGATAATGGGAAGGAATTTGATGGAAAATGTAAATCTTAGTTTTTAGGGGGAATCTTCTTTAAATGAAGATATCTTTCAAATTGTAGTGTTTAAAAAAAAATTCCGCAATCGCTGCAGAACCATTTATAGAATATCTGATAGATATGTGGAAGGAACAATTGTGGACTAAAAACTGTTATTGGTGAAATTTAAGGAGTTTCTTTTAAAAAGTGAATAATATGTTTTTTTCTTCAACGAAAATATATCTTTCCAACAGTAGCAAATACTGATATAATACTTTCGAAAGAGTTAGGATCAGTGAGTACCAGAAATATGAAGCAACATTTGCTACTGATGAAATGTAAGCAGTGAATAATATGTTTCAACTTCAACGTGTCAAAACACTTAAAAATTTAGACTACGTATATTTTTTCAGTGCTTGTTCGAGAATGTCAAAGAAAGTAACAAACATGTGTGCAATGGGTTTCTAGTGATGTCAAGCGATTTGTTAGTCGTGCACATAGCACGTGGACAAGCTTCACCTAAATTTAGTGAATTATTGCGTTGGCCAGAATTTCATAGCACGAGAGTTTAGATTTGTAGGCCAAACACATAATTTTGATTCGTCACCACTCACCAGTGTCATGCTCATAACCACAATATTCACCAACTCCTTCTGATGATATGTAGTTATATGGTGTCTTGTGTATTCACAGTATTCAAAGTGCAATGAGTAATCTATACTAAATTGTGCATCGTGTTGCAAAACACCTACCTGCATTTAAGAGATTAGCCACTGTGAAACCAACAACAAAGTAATTTGCCGTGCAACCCGTGCATGGCTTCTCCTTTGCTACTCTTCGAAGGAAGACGAAACAAGACAACAAGAGTGCACATGCTTAGATGAATTGTTGCTTGTTGGATAATTAAATTTCGTTTAGTCTCACAACTCATAGCTCATTGGGGGCTTACAAACTTACAATGATGAGTGTTGTAGTTGTAGCTCCAGCTACGACTTCTGGCAGTTGTGTTTGGACTGGTCTCGCCTGCGGAGGACACAATGTTAATTGACTTCCACATTCATGACATGACTTCCACTCTTCCACGTTTGGATTCAGTGTATGCCTCTAACTAGGTTTATTTATTGGCCTTAAGTTATGTCTCAAACTATAGCTAAGCGCAGTGCGCAGGCGCAATATAAGTCAGTGTCCCAAATCTTACCAACTCACTCTTAAATTGGATCCGAATACAATTTTAAACTCGTGTGGTTAATTTATTTATGACTTTATGAATTTATGCATTTACAAATAGGAAATATGAAATTTTCCAGTTTGAAGCATCGACGCCACATCACATCATAATACGGTTATTTGCACAGCGCCCGCAGCGTATTCTACCATTTCTAGGTTAGGAAGGTGCGCGCGTAGCTTATTATCAGCGTGCGTGTAATAATTTAATAATGTTTCGCCTGCCACGTTTGCATACTGCATGGGACTGCATCCTCATCCCAATCCAAAAACCGCAGCAGCACACATCGAATTCTATGTTTCGAGGTTATGTGCGCTGGCCTGCTGGGGGTTTGGCGCATGTGCGCATGATGTGTTGAAATTAATCTATCAACTGGGCGGATAATGCACATGCACCTTTTGCGCGCTAGGAGGGCGTACGGAATTAATCAAAAGCTCGAAACCCGCCAACTGACCCTAATACCAACGCCGCCTCGAGGAGCAAACGATCCACCGATGAAAGCATCGGCCAACGCATGCGCATAAAACCATTGCGCATTCGGATTTCATTGATTCGATACTCTGATTGAACCGGATCACTTGTAAACGAATTGCTCATGGATGCTAAAGCCTAAACTCTAAACTACTAAACTAGTTTTTAAAGAGTTAAAGAGTTAAAGTTGGATATATATTTTTTTGAAGTGTCCATTCGACTGGTGTAAATTGGGTATAGAAAAATTTGATTTTTAGAAGTCGCAATATTTCTATACAAAACAGAGGTTCGAATATAACTTGGGACACCCGGTATATATAGTGGCATTTACAATGGCGTCCGGAATTTGCGGCATTTGAGGTTAAAACCGCCATAAAGCGATGTTCTATCGCCTTGGCACAATTCCCGATGATTTCTACCTGCATCCAACTTTTCCATCACGATTCGCGCGGCGCGGCGATTTTCCAAACGTTTTTCCCATGCGTGACTAAATTTCCTAACCTATGCGACCGGGCGACCGACCATTCAATCATCGGGCTGAGCTCTGAGCTATTCATTTGTTTCGTTGGCGTTTCAGTTTCGTTTGACTTTGGAATCGTTTGAATCGATTTGACGAGGCGCGCAGAGTGCATTCATGTGAATGGTATGGCTTTTTATTTAATGGCCGACGGGCGCCCCCATCACTGCGCAAACAATGGATGCTCCAATTATAATTAAATCAGCGTCTGCCGTTTTGACTGCGGTCTGCGGGGCCTGGCCACGTTTTTATTTTTAGGTTCGGTTTCAGTTTCGTTTACGTTCCTCTTTTGTTTTCGTTCGGCGGGTCGGCCATCTTCTTCTCCAAACAAACAAAACATGTTGTGACATGCACAAAAGTTGTGAATATTTGTCCTCGTTCTGCGAGTTTGTTTTGCATATAAATAGGTCAATTTGAAATGTTAAATTTTCGTCGTTTTCGTTATGCATTTAAACGATCCTATTTTAAATGGCACTGACCCTTTTGTGTCCCTGCCAAGATGCACAGCAAGCAAACGAAAAAAACGCTCGAAATGGAGAGATTTGCATTTTCGACATGTTATCAAGATTTGCTCCATTGCGCCCGTACTGAACTTCCAATGACATGCTTTATTTGGTGCGTGGCCGTTTTAAGTAACAAGGTGATAGGTGGATGTAAATCACTTCTAAGTGGCGTCTTTAGCTAGAGCTAGAATTTCGTTTTGCGGTCAACCGCAAAATCGTACCGCGCCAAAACAAAAGCGCATCACAAAATAAGATCAAATGAAAAGTGAAAAGGAAGCAGCAGCGGCCAGTCGCGGTCGCCATTGTTCTTGTGCGCGGCGGTTGGAAATGTCTTCGGGCGTGCGGGGCGCTTTTCCAAGAACTGGAGGACTGCTGGAGAACTGGCGAACACGGCGCGGGGAGTGCATTCAACCTGTGCGAGTGTGCGCAGATTAAATTTACACCTTTTAGCATAAACACACACTATGCATGAAATGCGTTGGCAATCGAGAGGGGGCGCCACTTGGATGTAAATTAGTTGGTGCGATTTGAGCGACGGGTTGCGTTTTGCGCATGTTGAGACATTGACATATTTATGAAACGCGTATGTTATGAAGTCATCATTGCACGCCATGATGTTGTACATAAAGTAGCAATCGGCGAGGAAAATTCACGTTTAACGACCTCGCTCCTCCACATCTCGCGGTATCACATTCAGACATTCACGCCCGAGCATATTTTTAGCCGCCGCCTATGAATAGTATTTATGCATCTGAGCTGCAGCACTTCACGGCGATGCATGTCCAAGCAAATGAAGATGAAGATGAATGAAAGTCGAAATTTTATTAACCACATAACCATCATACATTCGCTATACTAAAAACAAAAGAAAACAACAAATCAAAACAAAAGAATGACAATAGGAATAACGGTATTCTTACACTACACTACAGACACTACAAGGTTATGTTTAACGTTTCACCTCAAACAGCTTGATTGCCTTGTGTGTTTGTGCTGAGATGAGTGGATGGATGGAGCCATTTTTAATGAATGCTTCGAAGGTAAAAGGTAATAATTGAAGTTTCCAGTCAGACACCGGATGGACGCACCGCATCAAAAAGGCACTCTGCCCAGAAAACAATCGTGCATCTAATTCCTTCATTTTCGTATAGCTTTTAACAATCTCACACATGATTTCGTCGTAAAACTGTACTTTCTTCCCTTCTTTTCTGTTTCTCCTTCCGATCTTCTGACATGCGTGCACGGTGCACATTGAGTTGCCTATGTTTGGATGTTTTTTAGTATAGGTTATGATTTGCTCGCCCATGTATAGATGCATCGCCAGATGCAAATGCGTTTACAGCACTTTACAGTTACTTCAATCTGGGCAAAATTGTGTGCGTCGCAGTCGTAATTCATAATTTGCTTGCCTGGCGGCGGCAATCGCATGATTGAATAATTATCAATCTCCATGTGCATCTCGGCATCTCAGCGGAGGCGATTTACAGCGATAGTGGAATTATTAAAATGTCCATTTATCACGGAAATTTATTATCGTTGTTATTGCCATTAAACATTTGCCCATTGGGCCCATTGGAAATATGTAAAGTCAGTTTTTCTCCAATTTTGTTTAGGCTATGCCTGTGTTTAAGACGTTGAGCTTTAGGCTTAGGGAAATTCCGGTTCGCACGATTGGCAAACACTCAATTTCCATTATGCCGTCGCCGATAGCAGGAAAAGTTATTGGCTCTGCTTGTTAATTAAATGCAACTCGCAACTGCAACTGGAACTGCAAGTGGAATCGATTCTAATGCAAATGCCTTGTAGTTGTACAATTTTGTACCGTCTTTGTGTGTTTGCTCTGAGTTTTCAGTAGCGCATTCCAATATTCTGCATTTGCACGCATGTTTGTTTAGTTTTGTCAGTGCAGGGGATTTTCCGCTTTTAGTCGCATTTGCAAATCACTTCAAGTCTCTGCTAAGTCAGCTTCAACCTCTTCAAACTTCTTCCGTCTCGAATCGACTTGCTTGTTGGCAGGCTTCTTTGAGTGTAAGGCAGTCTTCAGTATAGAGTACTAAACATTTTGGATATTAAATCGGGTCTGTTCTTTTTATAATCTCAATTGAGAATCCACTGAGTCCGAACTGAGTCGATTATAAAAACGCACTTCCTACTCTTTAGCACGCTCAGTTGAAGTTTTTTTTACTGAGTCTCAACTGAGTCCTAACTGAGTCCCAACTGAGTCAATAAAAGAACTTACAATCTACTCAACAGCACGCATAGGGCGTGCAAGCGCAACAGTTGGTGTTTTTTTTACAAAGTCTCAACTGAGTCCCAACTGAGTCAATAAAAAAAAACTTACTTTCTACTCAACAGCACGCACAGGGCGTGCAAGCGCAACACTTTGTGATTTTTTTTACAAAGTCTCAACTGAGTCCCAATTGAGTCCGAACTGAGTCGATTGAAAATAAACGAAATTTCTTGAGAATGACTTGCTTTATTCTCAGTTAAGAACGTGAAAACCGTCCTTACGAAGAGATAAATGTACATACTCGCACACATCGCATTCGGAAATTCAAGAAGGAAGCAATAGTCCCGAGCCCCCAACTCTCAACTGCTTCACTACCTGTGCCACAGGTAGCCACCGGCAGAGGAATGCCCGATGCTGGGATGCCCGATTAGCATACAATGAGTGTTATTTATAAATCGTGGCAATACCCTCTTGTCTTCCTGCGAAATCACGCGCCTCACACACGCAAAACTCATCAGGATTGAAAACTTCCAACTTCACAGCTTCACAGGTTCACACTGAAAAGGTCAAGAATCCGGAATGCGCGGCTTATTTGATTAATCGCTCGGGTATCGTGGGGTTCTTGGCTCCTTGGCTCCTTGCGAAAGTTTCGGATGCTTGGCAAGTTATCAATTTGATTACGCGCACAAATAACCAAGTCGATGGCATCGCGATTGTGAACGGCGGCTGGGAGCGTAGGAGGATAAATGACGCGTGTAATCAGAGGTCCTTTGTGCATCCCGCGCTTGCTTCGCATATTCTTGCATATTCTGCGAATCGAGCAAGATCTGCGAGCTGCGATTGCGCCAGAATAATAAAAAATAACGATGCAGCCACAGATTTAGATTGGCAACCAGATTTGACGGAAATTTTTGTCTTGGGGTAATATTTTATTCTCTCCCAACATTTTCAAAATGTTTAAAATTTTCAACATTTAAAAATTCAAAACATTTGAAATATAAACATTTTAAAAATTTGAAATAAAAAAAATATATATTTAAACATTTAAACATTTTAAAAATTTGAGAATTTTGTAAATTTTTAAAATTTTTAAAATTAAAAAAAAAATTTTCTCGCAAAATGTACATCTTTCAAAGCCATCTATAAAACCTCCAGAGGAAATACGCGATTAGTGGCACACCCTGTATATTTGCAATCCGGAGCTTTTCCCAAAATTTCAAATGAGGTGATTCACCACATTTCAGTAGCGTTGGAAGTCGGCGTCTGTTGCAGTCGTAATGATCTAATATTACTTATTTATAACCGCAATTAATCAGCACAGACCAGCAGCCACACAATCAGTGTCATTGTTCTTGGCTCATCCGCTTGCCGTTTATTGATCGCCGTATCGCAAACAGATGGGACAGCTTCTTCTCGATCAGCCTGTCAACTCCACTCAGTCTACAGGCCAAACAAACAAAAAGTGGAAAAAAGAAAACAAACATCCTCTCTTCAACTATCAACGGATCCGCAAGTTATTATATGAATATAGATACAGCGGCTTGTGAATAATGCCGGGAATCAATCATATCCGTCGTATCTTGTATCCGTGCATGCCATCCGTATCAATCGAAATTATAGACATTATACTCGGTAAAATACCGTGTGGATATAACAAATAATAGTCTTAGCTGCTTCGGTGGTTGTTGGTTGGTAATATATTATGAAAAAGTTATGCTACAAGATGCTACAAGTTTAGGTCAGTATTGTTGAGTGAAAATTTGAATTTATGGCGATGTACCGTTTTTTTTCGGCGGACGTGTCGAACGCGAAGAAGAGGCGAAGACTGAACACGGTTGCACTTTGAGTTCGTTTACCTCTCGCCTTGACAATACGGCACCACTCCGCATACATCGAAAAGTAAGAGTTTGTTCGCTTTTCATAGCACATAGCATTTATTTCGTGTATTTTTTTTTCTTTTCTCCTCGTTGCCGAGCGCGACAGAGGACTCATTGTTAGCCAGTTGCGCGTTACCACTGCGGTAACAAGCATCCAACAACGGATCATGCACAAGAACACGCCAGGCACTGGCAATAATAAAAGGTGAGCTGGTGAGCAGACTGCGCATTGAGCCCGAATGAGATTTCTTGTTATGCGCAGTGCTGAAACGTGATTGTGTAATATTTACCTTTGCCAACCACCGCAGCGGGTCCCAGCACCGAGGACAGGGCCGCCCGGGTCGTTTGTTGATTTTCGTAATGATCGGGGCATTATTGCCGCGCGGTAGGTAAACGATATCCAAAGCGATCGATTTGTGTAGCTTTTGTTCCCAGGGAACACAATCGCTATTTATGTATCAAGGCACTAAAGTTGATTTTTTTTTATTACGCTTACTCTTCGGCTAACACCAAGTTTTATAAAATTATGATTTATGTTACATTTTAATTAAATAATGAAAAAATACATCATTTTTACATCTTTACATTACAAATAGTTATTTATGTATCAAGGCAGTAAAGTTGCGTTTTCTATAACGATTGTGGAGATTATTTGCTGTTCATCGCGTGACCACACAACGAAAGAAAGGAGGAGCAGGAATCGAGAATTAAGCTGAGCGCTAGATTTCTTTTCTTCATCTCATTCGTTCGTTGCTTTTTGTTTTACTTTACTGCCTAGGCATAGAAAAGCTACTTTAGTACCAATTTCGAAAAAAAAACCCTAAATGTTAACGTTTTGATGTTTGTTACGTAATTTCGTCGCTGGCATATTTTTTGAATCCCGGAGTCGACGCACGCAAAAACATTTTAATTATAGCGCCCGGTCGCGCTGTTCCCGGAAGAATGCGTTTTGTAATATTAGAGCCCGCCGACGAGCCGGACAGGATCGTAAATTACCAATTTTAACCTCTCTGAATCTCTTGAGTGCCAAACGCAGTGTGCTGCACCTAAACTCATCAACCAGCTGGAAATGGTAAATTATGCTTTTGGTTGGTGCCTCGAAAACATTTTAATCCCAAGATCATAATATACGCATCCAACATTTCTCAAAGAATGTACAATTGGAAAATTGTATTCAAAGATTTCAAAATCTACATAACCTTAAACTTCGAAGTTTGAAATATTTGAAATATTTTATTGCGTTTTATTGGTTTTTGTGGGTCACGACTAATTAATTTTAATTGACATTTTGTAATATGTTAAAAATCCACACACCACGTTACATAATTAACGAAAACGGTATCGTTAATTGTCGCAGCATTCCGCGTGGACATGATTCTAATTTAATTTATTTAATTCCGAGTAAAGTTGTGTCGTGGGTCGTAAAGCTTCAATTTGAGCCACTGGAAGCATTGACAATTTTTCGGAATTTAATCAAGCTTTAACCACACACTCAACGCTTTAACCGTATTTTAACTGTTTCACAGTCTTCGTCATTGTAACAATAGCTGATAATCTACTAAAGATGGCGCCACTGGTAGTACATATATTAGGTTATGTTATTGATTTACGGATATAATGCGCAGGTGGCGTTTAGTGATGGTGATGATAATGCAGTGAGCGATGACGGCGCTACTCGAATTTGTTTGCATACATTAATGCGATAATTACACACGCGCCGCGGTGGAGTAATTAATAATCGGCCTCCCATCGGCGCTTGACTCGCGCAATTTGCACGCCGCTATTCAATCATCTATTCTCAGCGCTTCGTTATTAAGTTGTTCTATAAGCTTTGCGTCTGCAATCAATCGCCAAACATCAACGAACTGTCAAACACCTTGATTCAAACTCCTTGATTCAAACACCTTGATTCAAGAAGCAATTTAATATTGAAACAAGAAACGATAGGAGAAACTTTCATCGATTAATTTTGCATGTGATTTTAAACCCTGACTATCTGACTAATGTTCATTTTCTTTTGTTTCAGGTAAGTGTGAGAGTTGTTCTTGTGCTGTAAATATCGTAAGTTGAAAATGTAATTTTTCGTGTCGTGTCACTTGTTCTTGTGTGCAAGATTGTGCAATTTGTTGTTGCGTCGATAACCGTCCATTTGGCATTTGACAACGGGCATTTCCGCAATCCTCTGCCGCGAATGTTTTCTGCAAATCGATCCAAGTGCGCATGCGCCGGAGAGGTCAAAGTCACAAACGAGGAGACGCACACAAATTGGTATTCAGCACGCGCACAACGCACCTAACTCATGTCAACGCAAGATGGTTTCATCTAAAAATAGAAACTTAGCTTTATGGCTTAAAAAAATCTACAAAACTGCTTCAAACTGCAAAAAAAATGGTAGGCTGTGTCTTCAACACGGCCGCCATTTTATATTCGTTGTGCGACGTTGTCACGTCAAAAAAATAGAAATCAATGCACATGGATGCATTTTGTGTTGTTGTGTTTAGTATTTCTATTGTTTTGCATCGATTGATAGGTGAGTCCGACGCTAATTAGCGCATAAATCATAGCGTTAGCGAATGTCATTGCGCGCATTGTTTGTTGATGGCGCAATTCAGCGTTTCGCTTTTGTTTCGCGCCGCTCTCAGCGAATAAATGGAGCGCGGCTCGCGATTTATGCATTCGCAACGCAATCGTATTTTATTCCTTCGGCCGGTCGCCACTCGTCACAAACACACATACAGCTTGGATGTGAAAATCACAAATCCCAAATTACAAAATTCAAACGCCCAAACCAAAATGGTAATAAACAATTAAAATATTAATTGTGCTCGTTTCAAATATGAAATTAGAAAACACCTGCTGTCCAACATCCAAATATGCAAATATTAAAGATATACAAAATTTGAAACAACGTGTTGATTATGCAGATCGCAGTTCGATGGCTCAATCGAGCAATCGAGGTTGATATGATAATTTGTACCCGTCGCGTCGCGTCGTCTTGCTGTATGCTTAAGACACTTAAGAGTAGAGATTTAAGGTTATGTAATGACCGATTGGGCAATTGCGCTCTCCGTATGTCTCAGCATGGCGTGGCATGGCGTTATTATTGCCTTTCAATTTCTATTGACAATCGGCGCGGGTCACGCCGAATCACGACGCGAGCACGCTTAATTAACGCGCGCGGCGTGCCTTTGATTTGACAGCAAGGACCTTACCGATCGGGGCGGTGCTCGTGGGAAATCAACATTTCCACGCCGAGAAACAAACAGCAATGATTGTTAAAGTTCACACGACGCCCCATAAAACAACATCTATATATTGATTGACAGATTGATTCGTGCATAGTCATACTATACAGGGTGTTAATAAAAGAACTTTACAGAGCTTGGTGGGGGATAGGGGACATCAAAACAAGAAGAATAGTTTAATACACGAAGATCCAATACTCAATGGTTCTCGAAATATACCCCTTTGAAATGTTTATTTACTCCTTCTAAGATAAGGCTATTATAATATTTTTTACTGTAACTAACCAATTATTTCAGTAAAAAGTTAATTCACAAGGTTTTCAAATTATCGTCTATCCTCTTGTATGCACAGTTGAAGTCGTTGGCGAAGGGATTCACGGACTCGATTGAAT
>JARJDQ010029028.1:0-10662 GCA_030264215.1 Geostiba sp. GC000077
TATAATGCCATCAAGATTGTTTAATTGGTGTCAGTAGTTGCTGAGAAATTAACGTTAAAAGTTATACCCTTTGTGAAATCTTGACTTTTTGAAAATATATTTTTTCTTATTCAATTTTAGACCTTTATATCTTAATTTAAGTTTGGAATATCGGACTAAGCATATATCATTTTAAAGTATATTTTACAAGCTATAATATACTGTAGGTTGAATATAAAAATATTTTGTTATTTAAAAGTTATAAATATTTAAAAGTTTTCTGCAAGAAAAACTAGTTAAACTTTGAACCCCTATAAATCTTTCGATATAATATTTTTTCACATCAATAAAATTAAATATAGTAGCACGAAACATGCACAATGCACTGTTGTTCTTGCTTTGTCCACATGCAAGTCCAACCCTGCACAATAAAATTAAAAAAAAATAATTAAAACCTGAGCCTTGAGCTTTGAGTGTTTTGATAAATATTTGCCATCAAATCAGCCCCCAACCCCGACCACAATATAGTATTCTGCGCCAATATCAATTTCCTAATTTATTATATGTAATCAATTGCATAGGAGCATGCATCAATTAAAATTCCAATTAATCACCGTGTTTTCCAATTAAACGCGACTGCTGGGACTACGGTCTCGTTCATCAGTCTGTTGATGTTGATTCGCATTTGTTTATTTTCATCCTTGCCATGCTATGCCCATTCCACATACGCGTGCGCCCAACATATGCAACCAAATTTACATACGGCTGCCACATAACCTCATTTGCGCCGTCAAATGTCCGCGAAGCTGGTGAAATGCATAAATGCCAAAAATCTACATATTCACTCCACCGTTGGCAACACACAATACACGTGTGGCAACTGTACAGAGCGCGAACATGCGAACAAAGACGTGTAATCAATGTATAGGTGGTGGAGGCGCAATTAACCAGTTAATTACCAATTAAATATCGTAATAACTGTCGAATTTACCTTTTGAGAAGCGGTCGAGCGTGGCGTTTGAAAGGATTGCTAATAAAACTTGCTTTATAATAGAGAGAATGGTGCTTGTGGGGGTGGGGAGTAAGGGGGTTGGGGGGGTGGTAGCAAAAAGTGCTTTATAAGTGATGGGAAAGTTTGTGATGTGGTGCCGGCGAGCAGGAAGACGAAAAGGCAGGGCGAGGAAAAAGTGTGGGGGTGTGAGGGGCGGTGGGGGTGGCGGCGTGTGCACGGCGCAAGCTCTACGCCCCCGCGTTTGGGTTAATTTTGTTTAATTACTTTACTGGCAGGCGAGCCAGCCCAGCGCCAAGCAGGCGAAGAGAAAATAGTGGAGTGGACTGGCTGGATTCCATGCGGTGCATTGGGGGTGGGGGGGTGGTAGGAAGGCTGCTGGAAAAATTGAGCTCAAACGCTGGGAAACTACTTTTAAACGCTCGGGGATAATATAAATTTAAGTGAGATGATTTTTTCTTCGGCGAGAACAATTACACTTCTTACAATAAATTTGATTTTCATTTTTTTCTATTTGTCCGGTTCGGAAGGACCATAATTAAGGATTGAAAACTAATGGGTAGAATTTAGAATTTTAGATTTTAACCGTGCTCTATTTTCCATTACATTTTCCTCTCGCCTACACATCGTTAAATTAATACAAGGTTGAAATTAGAAAAATTAAAAAAAAAACTAATTCTGACTATATTTACTCAAAATTTCTTTAAATACTCATAATTTCCAAACGGGGTGAAATATGTTAATCAAATTAAAACCTATTATGGTCAATACACTGATCTTTATGTAAATGTTAAAAAAAAGTATTTTGTTACAAAGGACCTAGAACATTTTAAATCCTTAATGATAATTTTAATTTTCGTTTAAACCAAATCTTTATTTTCATTTACTTTACGACGTCATAACATTGTTATTATTGCTCAGAATTTAACAAACCAAATATTTCTAAATACCGAATGAGAATGGTTATAACAACTGAAAAAATCCTGCAAGAAGGACGAAGGGTTTAGAAGTTATAAGGATTGGAAGTACCTAGAACACTCTTGATGTATTTTCTCTTCATTTTATTTTGAAGGTTATTTGGTTCTAGACCACTTGATAGATTTAAACACAGTTACCTTTATCTGATAGCAAAGATTTCAAGCTTTAAACTGATGTATCAACATTTTAATTTGGTCCACTGGATCCTTAATTTTCCCCGAGTAATGTTATACGTTTTTTCGACATACTTCACAAAGCCAGCCAAAAACTTAACGATGTTTACACTGTAATAGGCGAGTTCACCCTCATTATAATTTAACAATCTTAATGTCAATATATTCCTAAAGGCAGTGGTTATGACTTTGCGTTTAAATAATGAGATTCGGTGATTTGGGTCAAAAGTTACAGGACCTCAAAATAATACCAGTTTTTTCTCGCTATTTTAATCCAATACTAGTTTGGAGGTTATATTCTCCTATAAAACAAAAAATATTTCTCTAGAACAAAATTCTATCTTATAGCCAAGAATCTTAGCTTTAAGATGCTACCTCATTATCTTAATTTGGTCTACTAGATCCTTAATTATCCACTTGCAAAATTTCTAACTATATTTTTTTCCTAAAATTCAACAAAACGTGTTCTACTTCAAGGTTATATTCTCCTATAAAACAAAAACTAATTCTCTAGAACAAAATTCTATCTCATAGCCAAGAATCTTAGCTTTAAAATTCTACATCATTGTCTTAATTTGGTCTACTGGATCCTTAATTATCTACTTGCAAAGTTTCTATCCATTTTTTTTCTTAAAATTAAAAAAAAACGTGTTCTACTTCAAGGTTATATTCTCCTATAAAACAAAAACTATTTCTCTAGAACAAAATTCTATCTTATAGCCAATAATCTTAGCTTTAAAATGCTACATCATTTTCTTAATTTGGTCTACAGGATCCTTAATTATCCACTTGCAAATTTTCCATTTATATTTTTTTCTTAAAATTCAACAAAACGTGTTCTACTTCAAGGTTATATTCTCCTATAAAACAAAAACTATTTCTCTAGAACAAAATTCTATCTTATAGCCAATAATCATAGCTTTAAAATGCTACATCATTTTCTTAATTTGGTCTACTGGGTCCTTAATTATCCACTTGCAAAGTTTCTATCCATTTTTTTTTCTTAAAATTCAACAAAACGTGTTCAACTTCAAGCATACCTTAAGGGAGCAATATAATTACGAAATACATGGAATTTTTAATTGCTACTTTTACGACTGTCCCGTCCTGGTTGGCGCGTCGGAAAATTGGAAACTGTGTCTAGACGCTGCTCCAGAGCAGAAGGTGTTAACTGACTTGAGGGAGTACCACTGAAATTACACGCGTTTGCAAGGACTAAGTCAGAAATGTTTATTCCTGTGTCGACGTCGGCGGAGGGATGGAATAAGAAATGAGATATCATCCTCGACGGCAGATGCCGTTCAATCATGTTACCATAATAAATTTACACTTAATTAAACGGTCGCGCCCTTGGCGCAAGGACAACGACAACCCCTTCAGCCGGCGGCGTCGAAGTTTTCGAGGGTGGTGGAAACAGCAAAGGATAACTTACTAATACTAGTGGCGAACGCTGAAAAGGGATCAGAGCCAGGATGTTACAATGACACGATCCTCAACAAGGGGTTAGGGGTTGGCAATGTGTTTGCTCAAGGACTCGGCAAAGATTGGACTACTTGACGGATGAAATAAAGTCCTGGCCTTTCAAAAAGTAAATTTCCTGAATTTCTAATTTTCTCACCTCGTCCTTTTTCTGCGCCCCTTTCTCATCTGCTCCTTGCGATCCGTGCACATTTTGATGAATTGTGTCCTGAGCGCCTCGAAATGCGCATTATGCAAAGTGTCCTGCGCTGCGAAAACTCTAAATGCGCAACGAGTGAATAATAAGGATTGCCAGGACCTCGTAAGGACTCGAGTGTGTGCGGCACTATGGGGAGTGCGCAAAAGGAGGAAATAAGGAGTAAGCAACAGTAAATGAATTCTTCGATGCTCGGTTGCGCGCCGGCGGCGGCGGTAGTTTTGCTGTTGCGTGACGAGTCCTTTGAAGGACTCGGCGGAGACTAATGTAGCCGAAAGTAGGAAATGCGATTGCGGTGCTCCTGCGATCCCACAACTTTCAACCAGTTCGAGAGTTTTCCTACACCTTCAAGATTTGCAAGAGATTTAGAGTTGTTCAACGTTCAACTTGCTCCGCCCACTTGCCTCACGTTCATTGGTTGATGCCCTCATTCCGATTGGCCGAAAATGTATTTATCCAAAATAAAACGTCTTCTTCTGTTTTAATACTAAACTGATTGTTTAAATTTTAATAATTTGAAAAGATTAAATTTACATTTTTTTTTGTTCCGCCCACATGCCTCACTCCCATTGGTTGATGTCCAACTGCCTCATTCTGATTGGCTGAAATTTTTTTCTTCAAAAATTTAATGTTTTCTTCTTGTTTCATACCAAACTGATTGTCTAAATTTGAATAATTTGAATAATATTTTTTTTTGCTCCGCCCACATGCCTCACTCCCATTGGTTGATGTCCAACTGCCTCATTCTGATTGGCTGAAATTTTTTTCTTCAAAAATGTAATGTTTTCTTCTTGTTTCATAGCAAACTGATTGTCTAAATTTGAATAATTTTACTAATACATTTTTTTGCTCCGCCCACATGCTTCACTCCCATTGGTTGACGTCCAACATGCCTCATTCTGATTGGCCGAAAATTTTTTCTTCAAAAATGTATCAATTTCTTTTGTCTTAATACCAACCTGATTGTTAAAATTTGAAAACAACAGTTTTTAGTATTTTTGCTCCGCCCACATGCCTCACGCTTATTGGTTGAGGACCACATACCTTATTCTGATTGGCCGAAAATTAATTCATCAAAAATTAAATGTTTTCTTCTTGTTGGGTCATACCAAACTGATTGTCTAAATTTGAATAATTTGAATAATAAAAATTTTTAATTTTTTTTGCTCCGCCCACATGCCTCACTCCCATTGGTTGATGTCCAACATGCCTCAATCTGATTGGCCGAAATTTTTTTCTTAAAGAATTTATAATTTCTTATCTTTTAATACCAACCTGATTGTTAAAATTTGAAAATTGAAGTTTTTAGTTTTTTTTTGCTCCGCCCACATGCCTTACACCCATTGGTTGATGTATCACGTAATGTAATGCATACGTCGAACATATGCGAATGTAGGCTGCATCTAAATTGCATCACAGCTTTGCACTATATTCCAATTTCTGCCCCCGGCAAACTTTTGGCCGCGATTCAATTTCGTTTTTGCCACCAGCGCGGTTTTCCTCGCCCTTTTGCCTCCGCCCCGAGCGCCGCCGCCGCCACTTTTTATAAATAGAAAAATGCACCCCCATTCCGTTCGAAAGTAGATTTCGGCCGAATTTTTGGCACGCGCCACCGACCCATGCATTTTCAGAACAGATACATCCAACTCGCACTGAACACAAAGCAATTACAAACCGAAATGAAATGAAAATGGAAAACATCAAAGATTTACAGTGCCGTATCAAGGCAAAATATTTTTTAACATTTCGATATTTGTAACTTATCGATATTCTTGCTTCACATGTTCATTCATGGAATTATTTCGATATTTACACGTTTGTGTGCTTTTCAAGGATTGATGGTTTTTCTCGTCCTGAGCTTTCCCAAACGTAATGATTCCGTAACATTTGCTTAATTCACAGAGATGCGAAAAAAATGGAAATGGAATTCGTATTCTCGACGTAAACCCTTTTTCCGGTCGCCGGCGCGAGTGCTTTGGGGAGCTTTGCGCGCCACCGCCACCGCCGCCCCCGCCGCCTCCACCGCCACCGAACGACGAGGAAAACATTTTCATTAAACGCTCACGTCGCACCGCACTGAGCGCACATCGCATTGTGAAACTGCTAAAACGTTTTGGAACGCCCAAACGCAACTCGCAACAATAATGCACACAATAAGAATCATAATAATCGTCGTAATTGCGGATGGAAATTTAATTTTCCTCATTCTCATCCATCGTTTGCGCTTCCCAAGCAAGGAATTCATCGAAAATGTTTTTTCCCCGCCTCAAAAGTTGCAATTGTAACATTTTCCTGTTCGATTTGCTCCGCCCACTTGCTTCGATCTCATTGGCGAGCAGCATAATGCAGAGCCGCACTTAAAATTTAAATTTAAATTTTATCAATTTTTATCAATGGAACAAGTGGGAAAAAGTTGGGCGAAAGTTATGTAATCAAAATGACTACCCCTTGCTGATGGGGTGGAAGGAGACGGGGAAAAAACCACTGACAAAAACAGAAACGTGTTGCTCGACGAGCAACTCGCCGAAGCGGAGTTTCGGGGATTGTTCGACGATGAACAAAACATGGCCGACAATACAATACAATACTCATCCATGGCTCCTTATTTTTCTTTTTTGCCTTTGACAGAACACAGAAACATCACCACAAAAAATACAAGGCAAAGACAAACACATGAATTTTATTCCTATATTTCTCAGCAAACTGTTGAGTTTCCACCTCAATAGAATACATTTCTCTATTATTGTGAGTTATAACTCATTACTCCCTCTTTTAAGTGAGTTATAACGTAACGTAACGTAACGTAACGTAATTTCGAAGATTAAGCCGCAAATGCATGTTTTATGCTCGACGTGATTATCCTAAAGATGCAAGGTAGTTTATAGTGCATTTTCCACGAATGGAATGAAAATGTGGAAAAGCTCGGAAAATGCATAAATCCGCGATGACGGAATCCAGGAGTGCCGAAGCCGTTTAAATCGTCAGTATTCATACCGCGGCGCGGAAAATGTCGGAAAATTGCACCTGTGGAAAACTCGATGGAAATCGCAATATTCAAAACTAAAGGAATAGTCATTTTTGGCGCCGGCCATAGATAGTGGAAAAGTTATGCAATGTAACAGTGGAAATTTGGCGGGAGGAAAATCATGAATCGGAAAAATTCGACAAGTTATTTAACTTTCGGCAGATGCATGTCCCCCTCGGAAACTTTCCCAGCGTTGCCCACCTTTCATGCGGGCGGAAAAAAACATCCGGAAAATTCCGGAAAATTCAGGATGTAAAAAGAAAACATATAAAATATGTATAAACATTTGAAGCATAATGCACTTGGAAATTGCACGACATGTGCGCGGTGTGGTGGAAAATGCGGCGCGGTGCGAGCGAAAATGCGCGGAAAATGTCCGGAAAATGCCAAAACAATGTTTGATATTGCAACAAAAACACGGCGTGTGCTGCAAAGAATTGACAATAAAGTCAAAAACACGCCTGGTGCCGCCACGCCAGTAAAGGAATATTAGAAAATGCTGGAAAATGGATAGGGGTCGGAAAAGTCCGCGCGCTGAGGAACAAAGAGAGGAAATTGGCGCGCGAGGAGCAAATGGAAATGGAATCGAAACGTTAAAATATTACTACCCGCCCTTGGTTCTAGAGGGCGATTTGTTTCTCGTCAACTCGACTCCCGACCACCCCTTACCAATCCACCCCCTCCCCACACAAAAAAAAACACCCTTGGAGAAAAAAATGGAGCAAACAACGCCCAAGTCATTTTCCAATTGATATTCGCATGTTGGGAATTGTGCGCAATATTAAGGGATGAGGGATGGTTTTTGCCGAGGATTTTTCCGGATTTTCCACGCGTTGCTTTTGTTGTCTGTGTTTTTCCACTCGCAAGTATTTTCGATTTCTTATTATGTACATTACATTAGGGTGTATGTTTTGGGGGTGAGGGGGTGAGTTGATGTATTGTTGGGAAACCGGAAAATCATCGCAATCGGAAAAGTGCTGGCAAGTTTTCCGCGGACAGCGACGACCAGCGCGGACACCGCCAACAGTTTGCCGGGGAGTTTTCCGCCAGCAGTGGCCGCCGTGGCTGCAGTTTTCCCGGAGTTTTCCGGCGGGCTGATTTTCAGCGTTTTTCGGCCGGAACGCTGCGGAATGCGCGGGAACAGTCGGAGAAACTTGTTCGAGTCGATTTGCAATTCTAATAAATCTCCCGTACCGCCGCCGCCCCCGCCACCAGCCGCCCCCTCGACATCGACACACTAATGCGTGCGCGACGCTCTGTCGACAGGCGCCGATTTCCTTCGATTTCCCTACGATTTCCATGCTTTTCTTTCGTTTTGTCCCCCTTTTCCTACTTGGGGTAGGTTTTGGGGGTAGTGGGGGAAAGTCTGTTCTTGAGCGTCGAAACTTTTTTCGATTCGCTTCGTTTCCCTTTATTTTTTTGGTGCGCTTGTTTTTGAAGACTTGAAAAGTGGGGAAAGCACCCCCACCCCCCGCGAGGGGGCGGCAGTGTCTAAAACGGAAACCGAGCAGAAAGCCGGAAAAACTCCGCACTCGAGGGGAAAACAATCGCGCACACCTTTTGCGACTACCAAGGCGCTCTAAGGGGTTGGTGGAAGGGGTGGAGGTATTTTACGTGGGAAGTGGAATAAAAGGGTTTTGAGTGTCCTTACACCTTGACATTTCAATTGCAAAAGAATCAAGCGTACAAAATAAAAAGCACGCAACATAAATTGAAATATGTTTTTCTATGCCCCGCCCACTAAATTATAACCTAGCCTTTATAATATGTAAATATGCATTGTGGCCTTTTCACAATATTTACCAGAAAATGATTTAGGCTGTGGCGACTTTGAAAACTAATCTATAAGCCCCGCCTACTGCGATTCGAACCCTTGAACCTAACCTTAAGAAAACACGCTGTATCATTTTTTGTAATATTTGCGCAGGGAAGATTTAAGCCACAGCGACTTCCACCGCGATATGAGGGTTGAGGGAAGTGAGGGGGTAGTTTACAGACGGAAGTGGAGTAAAAGGGTTTGGAATGTCCTTGCACTTTGATATTGCTACTGTAAAAAATTCAAGCTTACAAACTAAAAACCACGTGAAATACACTGAAAAATCTGTTTTTAAGCCCCGCCCACTAATATTGTAACCTAACAAAACCCTAACAATAAAAACGTGAAAATACATCCTTTTCGCAATATTTGTGCGAGAATGATTTAAGCTTAAGCGACAGCCACGAGGACATACGAATTGAGAAGAGGGGGAGGGGGTAGTTTACAGGGAAAGTGGTGTAAAAGGGTTGGGAGTGTCCTTGAACCTTAACATTGCTACTGTAAAAAATCCAAGCTTGCAAAATAAAAACCACGTGAAATACCAGGAAAAATGTGTTTTTAAGCCCCGCCCACTAGCATTAGGATGGGGTCCTTTTCAGAAAAAGTGGAGTGAAAGGGTTGGGAGTGTTCTTGCACCTTGACATTGCTACAGTAAAAAATTCAAGCCCACAAAATAAAAACCACGTGAAATACACTGAAAAATGTGTTCTTAAGCTCCGCCCACTAATAACCTAAGAGCACCCTAACAAATAAAAATGTGTAAATACGCGTTGTATCCTTTTCGCAATATTTGCGCGCGAAGGGATTTATGCTTCAGTTTATTGCATCGCATACAGAAAAGCAGGCGGAAAGGACAAAACGTGATTGGCTTGGTTAAATTCGGTGCGGCGGCGGCGGCGGCGGCGGCGGTAACGGCGGCGGGCGGCGGCAGCGGAAGCGGCAGCGTCGCGACGCCTAAGGAGGTTACGAATTTAATGCGCAGCTCTGCGTCGGGACCCTGCCGATGATGGCATTACCATAATAACAAATGCAAACAAACGACGCCTCTGCCGCCGCCGCCGCCGCCGCCAAAGCAAGATATTCCCAAAAGGCATGCCACAGGCAGCGGCCGAGTTTGCCGAAGGTGAAGCCGATGCTGAAACTGAAACTAGAACTAGATACATGCTACATGCAATGAAACATGAACACACGTCGATACTGATGTATGCAACCAAATATACACACTATGCAAACTAACCGTGCAATAGTAATGATAAAGACTGAAAAAAATCTAAAAGCAGAAGAAGAAAATTAAAAATTTACTTTGTCGTGATTCACGAATCTCATGACTTTGTTCAAGGGTTTTTATTACGGAACAATAGAATAATAGCTGTCACGACGTGCAAGGTAGATAACCAACATCACGCTGCACGATATCACGACTTTGAGTAGTATATAACACGCTGGTAAGGCAGGGAGTAGTATTCAGTTCAGTTCTTCAGTTCTCTGAGTTTGACTAAAGTTCTGATTTCTAACCATGTTTCTACCTGTGGTCAAGATGCAACTTCTGATGTGTGTGGGCGTGGTCCTTGTTGGCCACACCCTGGCCAGGAGTCTTGCCGATGATCAGGAGGCGAAACACAACCTCAATAATACTGATGTGGAAGACGTCCTCAAGTTGCTCTTATCAACAACCTCCGAGGAACCAAGCAAAACACCAACTGCTGCTACTACTAAAGGTCCAGCTACAGAACCGACTAAAGGGCCGACTACAGGTCCAACTAAAAGACCAGCTACAGGTCCAACTAAAGGACCGAATACTGGTCCAACTAAAACACCAACTACAAGTCCAACTAAAGGACCGATTACTGGTCCAACTAAAAGACCAACTACAAGTCCAGCTAAAGGACCGACTACTGGTCCAACTAAAAGACCAACTACAAGTCCAACTAAAGGGCCGACTACTGCTCCAACTAAAGGACCGACTACAGGCCCAACTAAAAGACCAACTACAGGTCCAACTAAAAG